>WBMY01013598.1:37202-58620 GCA_013397315.1 Donacobius atricapilla | reverse complement strand
GGGGTCGGTGTGGTGGTGTGACGGTCCTTGGAAGGTGGAACGGCCGGGCGGAAAAGCTGCCCAAAGCCCAGCTTCCTTGGATGTGCGGCAGGCTGGGAGCGCGTGCTCAGGGCCGCCTGGGCAAAACAAGCTTCCGTTTGGTAGACCCTGCCTTTTCGGGGCGGTAAGGAGGTCCTGCGGTGAGATGGCGACGTAAGGGAATAGCTCTGAAGTGTGGGGCGAAGTGGGAAGCGCTGGCGTGTGTGGGGGACTTGCACAGGACCAGAGCAGAGAGTGAGGCTGGCAACCTTAACAGCGCTTCAGGTGGATGTGGTGAGGCGGGCCAGGTATTAGGAAAGCCGAAAAGAAAGCTGAAATAACAAAAAACAAGCAACATTTGGCTGAGAAGTTAGGGATATGAATAAAAAGAGATTATATTTTGAAGAAGAAGTGATATTTGAATGAAGCGTTAAAGAATATTTATGTTGTAAACAAAGTAGAAGTTAAATTGTTGTGAAGAATTTGAGCTTTGAGAGAAGTGGGGATTCAGCGGCCACAGGAAAAGAAGTTATTTTTCTCCATAATTACGGAGTGTCTGAATGGAATAACATTAGAAGTCTGTGTGGTGGAATCTCAGAGAATGAACAAGAGTAGGTATGTAGGGAAATCTTGTGAAGGGTCGATTTTGATAATGCCACAGAGGTTTTCTCCATTTTTGTCTTCAAATTCTTAATGATTATATATAGTTCTGTGTGTTTTTCTGACTGCCTTGTTTGAGATTACACAAAGGAACTATGTAGACAGTTAATGGAGGAGTCCTGTATTAAGTTATTAGCTGATGTGAGAACCTTCTGTCTTGCTCCAGATCATTTAAGCTCCTTCAAGGCCTTTTATCTAATATAGTTCAATATATTAAGTAGATTTTGAGGCATACTTCTATTTTTAATCTATCTGCAGTGGATTAGCCCTACCTGGGTGCCAGGTACCCACTAAAGCCCCTCTATCACCTGCTTCCTCAGCTGGATAGGGGAGAAAGAATATAATGAAAGCCTTGTGGACCAAGATCAGGGCAGAGAGAGACCATCCTGGGCAAAACAGACTCAATTTGGGGAAATCAATTGAATTTCTTACCAATTAGATCGGAGGAAGATAATGAGAAATAAAACCAAATCTTAAAAAAACACCTCCACCACTCCCTTCTTCCTGGACTTGACTTTACTCTGAAATGCTCTAACTTCTCTCACCCAAGCAGCAGAGGTGAACAAGGAATGGGATTGTGATCCCTTCATGCATGTTGACAGTGCCACTCTGTCCTCCTCAGCAGGACTCTTCACAGTCTTCCACTGCTCCACTGTGGGATCCCTCCCACAGGAGACAATCCTCCGTGAATTTCTGCAATGCTGTTGTCCCAAAACAGGCTTTTTCACCTGGTACAAGAAGCCACACAACAAGCTGAGGTATCTGATTATTGCTCTTAAATCCTGTACCAGCCTATACCCCTGAGAACAAGGCTTTACAGGTATTAAATTCATACTGATACTCTAAGCAGCAATCAGTACTGTGTCCAGGATGTTATTTTCAGGTTCCTTTGAGGTCTGGTTCATTGAAAAGCAGATTTGAGCTTTCCATGCCTTTTTCTGTAAGATGCATAGCTATACACAGTTCTCAGAAAAAGTTACTTGAGCATTTAGCTTGCTTGGTAAGTTTTGTCCTAACAATGGAAGGGGACATTCTGGCATATAGAAACTCAGGAGTCAGTTTAGTATGTGCAACTGGGACAGTGCACAAGCTGTAAGAATGGCCATAAACCCCTTTTTTCCATTTCCCCAACAATCAGTATTGTAACTTTACTAAGAAAGCCCTTGCATCTGTTTATTACTGAAGATGTGGCTCTGCTGTTATCAGAAGTCTAGTGTTTCATTCTCTGGTTGTACTGGAGCTACAAGGTCTGCTAGGAATGCCTTGATGTTTTCCACCAGTCCCCTCCGCTCATAGTCAGAAATAATGTTTATATTTAATTGTCCCTTCCAGCCTACAAAAGAGTACATTGATTCAGGCCAAAGGGTGAGAGCCCTTTCAGCTTCCCATGCCTAGTGCTCTCCTTTCACCTTCTTTAGTACCATTTTCTTCTTCTTCAAGGTAAACAGGTATTCATTATAGCCTGCATAACTCCCCCAGTTAGGGTTATTAGTCAACATAATAGTTTCCAAAAGCTGATACATTCCAGTAAAACAGATTTAAGCCTAGCCACTTCGGATAAGTATTTTAAAAATGAATGAGACTCAGATAAGGGTGCAGCTGATAATAATAGTCCCTGAATTTGGGGAACGGAAAGGTTAGAAATTAAAGTATGCTGGTCTACCTATGAAAAACCATCCCAGATTTCTCTGTATGACACATCAAAACCAGCAGTGAAAAATCAAAGCTTTTGCACCTTTGAAAAATGGAATTGCTGGTGTAATTTTATTGTGTATCCCTTTGGGCATTCCATCATGTGAGACTATCATTTAAATTCAAAATACATACTGCTATGATATACTAGATATGAAACTAAAACAACTGCATTTTCACCAATCCAAGAGTATTAGAATATTTTATCTCCACAAATTTTTCACATTGTGCCATGTGTGGTCTAAAATACAGGTCATCAAGAAATTTTTAATGTTTAATCCATTTTTGTCTTTGAAATTGGTGGAATTAATAACATAGATTAATATTCAGCACTTAAACCAACCTGCTCACAATGTTTAAGTACCTTCTGTGCAGGATGGTTAGCTTGGTTTCACAGGCAAACCTGACTTTTCCAAGGTTACCAATTACTTAGCAGATTGGCAGTATTGTCACAAGCACTTTACTTTTGCATCTGTGATGCAAATTCTACAAGAAATGCTTTGCACAAGATGTCCTATTTTTGAAAGGAACAGGGAAGCAGGAATGCCATCCTTTCTTATACCCAAAATAAACAGTACACCCTTCAGAAAAACAGCCGTGTCAGGCTCACGGTTTGTTTTATTCTTCCTCTCATTTTTTCCAAGAACAGTTAGAAGAACAATCTTGCTAGTTAGAAAGGCAGTTATAAATACTGGCACTTAGCAGCTGTGGATAATTGAGTCTTAGAGTCCAACTTTATATTCCATTTTATGGTACATTTATCAGTCTGTATATGGCATGATGGCTATATATATATCTCTAAAGCTTGCCTGACATTCCTCTGAGAAATGCAGATATTGTAAATCATACGAGCAAAGAATATTTGTATTTGAAGTATAATATGAGAGTTTATTATGAGAAGAATGCAAGTGCTTAAGATTTTAAGATTTTTTTGAAAGGAGAGCTCTTTTGGATTTAAATAGCATTTGGAATAAACAGTGCTACCACAACTTAGGTGCTTAATAATGGATCTTAGTGCTGTGTTTCTGAGGTTTCCTTTTCTCTAGCCTATGTGAAATAACATGAAGGCCTCTGTACTTCTCCCTCCCTTTCCCTGCCCTGCGTGAAACAGTTGGGCTGAAAATTCTGAGATTAGCAAGGAAAAATGGTTTACTTGTAGCTATTTCTGTTGCATTTTTCCTGGTTTGCCTAGCAGGTAGTGTTGCTTTATTAACTGTTCCTCAGAGAAGCTGCTAGTAGTGTATGAGCTGACATTTTTGAAACTGATCTGGTGATCCTTGAGCATGCTGAATTGTCACAAAAGTAGAATATTCTCAGTGGAATGATAAGTGGGAGTTCAGGGTTTGTATACAATGCGTGAACTTAAGGGAGTGCTTCCCCTGAGGAGGGAATTTCAGGTCTTCAGTCAGTCTTCAGTGACTTCTCATCACTTAGCGGTTTTTAATCTAAACAGTGCATATGTCTTCCTGCTTTCTTGTGTCTTGGAAATTCTCTTTGCTGCTCCTGTGATTTAAAATCAGTGAATTTCAGAGGTTTTTTCCAAGGTTCCTTCTGGATCTTGAATGTTAGCAAATTTGTTGCCTGTGGAACTGGTTGTTGACACTGGTTTCTTTGACGTGCCTGAGGAACATTTTGCTGCAGCATGATAGCAAAATGCAGGGACTTTAATTCATATTTCCCTAAATCTGTAAGAATTTAACTGGCTTATTATGACTTGTAGGTTATAAAGTGTGTGCATTTAAAAAGCTTGCTTTTTTAATATAATTGCTCAGTAGTTATATGTCTGTAATATCCATTGAGTTGTGGAACAAGTAATTTGCTGCACAATTTGGCAGATTAATTTTATAGTCAAGAATAGAATCTCTTATTCAAGATTACTGGGAAGCATCTGCCCAAAGATAGTATCTTTGTGTTTGCTGTTGTTTTTTGGGTCTTTTTTAATTTTTTTTTTGTATACTGCCAAGAGATCTGTAGAAGGTTAAACGTTATCAATTATTATTTGAACTCTGTGAAATACTAATTTAATTTTAACTGGTGTGTTTGTGTTCCATCTCCTTTCTCTGCTATACTTGTTAACTGGTGGCAGGTTACTCTTGCATGTATTTGTAGTGTTTTTGACTGCTTTGGTACTCAGTGTAGATTTCTTTTCCCAGATAATCTGTTGGGAATTTCCTGGGTTGACAGCTCCTGGATTCCGATATTAAACAATGGGAGTGTGTTGGACTATTTCTCAGAGCGAAGTAACCCCTTCTATGATCGAACATGTAACAACGAAGTCGTCAAAATGCAGAGGATGACCCTGGACCATTTGAAGTAAGTTGTAATTTGCAGCTGGTTCCTGTGCAATGTCCCTCGTCCCTCCATTCAGAGACTTCGATGACTGGATGGAAGCATGCTGGAAAGCTCGTTCTGTCTGTGCTTTTTAGTCTTACCACTTTCCAGGAAGCTCAGCTTTTTCTGTATTTGGATGTTTTCTGATTCTTCTTACGCCATCTCAAGGAGATGTTAAGCATGAAGGATTCTGTGTATCTTTTGAGATTCCAGTAAAATCATCCTTTAGATATTTCTCTGAAATAGCAAAGCTGTCTTCTCTCATCCTCCCTGCTCAACAGAACCTGAATAATGTAAGGTAGTTAAATGTTTTTTTTCTGCAGGGAATAGGGTTTATGTTAGGGGATACTTTGAGTTCAGAAATAGTTTGTGTTTCCATATACTGCTGGCTGTGTGCCATAGTTAGCATATAGTTCCTCCAAAGAACTGGCTTTTTAGTATGGATAATAAGAGTAGTGAGTGTTGTAAATAAACTGATCACATATGGTTGTGTGTTGAGATTGCATGTGTAAATTAACTTTCTTTTCAGTTCCCCATCTGCTATGCTGAGCACAAGTGAGTCGTTGGAGAACTAAAGGCTCCACAGGATGATAGGGAGTTTGCAGGCAGAGCTAGAAGTCCATTGGTGAAGTCACTTGTGCTCAGATGTGGTTGCAGAGATGCTTTTACATCAGACACACAGATGGTCACATCATACACCGGTTCTTTGTTGCTGTATTTAAATGACTCCTCCATTATAATAGATTGTTATCTTTCTTGCTATTTATCTGTTGCTAATGTGTTCTACTTGTGTTGTGTCAGGTTGTTATAACTCCCTTTGTCTATGCACATAGGGTTTGATATCTAGCTCAGGAAATCCTTTGTCTTTATTTACTGCACATTATAAAGAAGAGCTTTCAAAGCATCAGAACTTCGTGGCTTTATTGCTGGGCCCTTTGGTCACTCTTCACATCTTACAGATTTTACTTGGAGGAAGATACTTAACTCTGGTTGCTTCTTTTTCAGCCAGATGGTTGGAGTGGAGTACATCCTCCTTCATGCTCAAGAGCCCATTCTCTTCATTATCCGAAAGCAGCAAAGGCAATCTCCGACACAAGGTACAGTCACTGACTTCTCGCCCTTGTTCAGAACCCCAATCAGTCAGTTTTTGTCAGTTCCTAATTGGTGTCTTCTTCTGCTTCCCCTCTTCATCTCCAGTCTGACTGGGAGGGTATGAGGCCTTGTGGTGGGGAGATCCTTTCTGCAGCAGTTCCCTGCAGTGTGCCATCAGCAGGGAGTGCCATCTTGTGGGGAAATGGGAACAGCGAATGGGAAAGTGCTGCCCTGTGCTACATTTTCCTACAGGAAATTGCTAATAGCGTTCATTCCATGTCGTATTTATCTGTTAGGCTATGCAAGAGTGTCCATTTCTTGTTGTGATGGAATTTTGTGATAACGGCACCACTCCCTCCTACAGTGCCACTTTCCAGTTTTTAAATCAAGTACCTTAGCTTTTTTTTCCCCATCTGTACACAACTGGCCTCATTATTCCTTTTTAACCTTGAATTTGTGTGTGTGTGTGTGATTAATCAAATATGTAGCCACATTTTAATAGTTACTGGACTGTCTTATCTGTTTACTGCATGCTCATATGAAATAATTTAGGTTATTTCAGAATAAGCTTTGTAGGAAAGAAAGGCAAGGTTAGTGCTAGTTATTCCTTTACTTTTTTGGGGGGTTGGATTTAGGATTTTGGGTGGGATTTCTGTATATGCATTTTTGCCTTATACAGGACTTTGCCTTGTCTTGTAATGTTTCTCACTTGCTTATATCAGATAATGGTCCGTTTACATTGCAGTTCCAAATTGAGAAAACCTGTATGATTGATTCTTTAGTACGTTGTTTGAGTTATTTCTTTCTTAGAGATTTTGAACATAGCTTCTAAAAGTGAGTATGGAATTGTCATACAGGCCTTAATTTCTGGTTTTGACACCTTTCAGATTGAGACTGGAGATGGAGCTACCATAATATGTGTGTTTAGATTTATGCTGTAAGGCAGATATATGTTTGGTGGAAGTTAACTGAGACTTGTTTGGTAACATTTTTCCCACTGTGACTGTAAAGTTTGTGCTAGGTACCTTGATTGAGTTGCGTAGTTCCCCAGCTCAGATGTTACCATGTGTTTTATTTCATTAGGGTACAAAAATTAGTGTATTTGAGACATGGGAATGGGATGTAAAACTAGAGATTTAATTAGTTCATAACTAGTGTAGAATACTCAAATACAACTGATGCAGGCCTGTCTTATGATTTCTGTGTGTTTTTAAAACAGATGTATTTATATTTGAAATTCTTAAAGACAAGTTTTTGCCTGTTTGAATTGATATGAGAAAAATCGTTAGATCAATGATTAGGAAGAATTGCCTGCATAGGAGAGTAGGCCCTGGTACAGAGCTGTGAGACAGTAAAACTGCTGTTCTGTGTCTTGCCC
The DNA here is from genome assembly GCA_013397315.1 of Donacobius atricapilla. Classification (NCBI taxonomy): domain Eukaryota; kingdom Metazoa; phylum Chordata; class Aves; order Passeriformes; family Mimidae; genus Donacobius; species Donacobius atricapilla. The sequence goes on along the minus strand of WBMY01013598.1, from coordinate 51,449 downwards.
CATTTCTAAAGAAGTGCTAAGCATACTTGTTCTTTGGAGGAGAAGTGAGTACTGTCTGTAATATGCACCCAGCTGTCTGGGACTGCTAATTTAGGCAGGTGTCCAAGCTTCCTAAAATGCAAGTACTGGATGAATTGTTAGTAGAGATGGAGGAACTGGAACACGTGTGCACAGGTAATGTCCTTAGGGATGTGAAGCTGAGAGCATTGCTGTGGTTTCTCAACTGAACAACGTTTGGCAGAGTTACAGTGGCAACTGGTAATGTTCCTCTGCACTGCAGCTCTAATGAACAAAAATTTTTGATTGGTCAGTAGAGGTTCCAGATCTGATTTAGCAAATGCCTTTGGAAGGTAGTCTTCTTTTGACAGAATGTTATTAATTTAGAAAAGCATGCTCTGTGTGCGTTTAATTCACCGGATCTGGGAAATCTATCTGAGAGGACTGTACAAGTTAGGGATAGTTGAGTCCAGAAGAATGAGATCTTCCATTATTGTGGATTTCTACTAGCCAAGGCTAGTGGAATTACTTCCAGAACAGTTCACTTGACTAGTAGTAGCTCTGGTGTACTCTGAAAACCGCAGTTCTGTGAGGCAAATTGTTTGCTTGCAGTAGGACAGCACTTTAAAGCTGATGCTTTTCTATCTGTAAAGCAGACATTGGTTTTTCTCTCCTTATCAGTCTGTGCCTAAAGTGCAAATAAAGTACCTTGAAGGGAAAGATTAACAAGAGAAAAATTTTTGATAAGAGAAATACTGCAATTTCTGCTGCTAAACTGAAATAATTCAGCAACAAATACACAGTCTTCAGTGAGTGCCTTAAGTTGATCCTGCGTTTTTCTCCTTTTCCTTCCCACAGTTATGCCACTGGCTGACTACTATATTATTGCTGGAGTGATTTATCAAGCGCCTGACTTAGGATCTGTGATTAACTCCAGAGTTGTAAGTGTCCTGTGCATTTGATGTATACTGGTTAATACCCGGTTTTACTTTTGGTTGTCCCACAGGCTGTTTAAATCTCTCCTTCACTATTTTGAGGAAACATCTTGTATAGTAACGGTGCAGTAACTTAAAACAAACCCCACCGGTTAATATTGTGTGCATCCCACAAGAAAATGCAAAGTCTTGTGAGGGTGCAGTATTGCCCAGAAACTAGGATACATTATTTAAGGACAAAGGATCAGATAACTGAAGCTACACAATTGGCAGAACAGCATGAAGTTTGAATAATCAAAAATTTAAATAATTATTTGACAAATACATATGAAATAGTAATTAAGTAATCAGCGAGGCTTCCTTTGGAATGTTAATGTTAAGTTAATGTAATATTTATTTTAAAATGAGGCTTATGTTTTTAAGTTGATTTCTTCTTAAATTGGATGCTCAAGTTTGTTTTGATTGCTTCTGTTCTTGTAAACTCTTTCTTTTGCAAGTTTTTCTCTGTCAGTTTAGAAAAGCACTTCAGAAGAGCCTTATGAGAACTTGTTAAAGAAATTACATTCTCAGTCCAAAAGTGGATGTTCCAAGTTCCCTTCCCACAACAAAAATGAATATAGTATACTATTTTAAAACACCTTCTTTCAAAATATATGCTGTGTTTCCTCCTTGAGTTCTGAACACTGCCTTACATTCTTGTTCTGAAAGCTCACTGCAGTGCATGGAATTCAGTCTGCTTTTGAAGAAGCTATGTCCTACTGTCGCTATCACCCATCCAAGGGCTACTGGTGGCATTTCAAAGATCAAGAAGAACGAGGTATGATTGCTCGTTTCTCCTGCATACTTTGGGAGAGGGAAAAGCTTGAGGCAATGCACAGTGATGGTGGAGAGTGAGATGAAGATAAATTAGGGCTATTTACCAGGTGAAAGGAATCTTGCTGTTCTGTGCTGGTGGGAATGAACATTGAGGCACTGTGTGGGAGATGAAAATAATGAACTATGTGTCAACAAAGTGGGCAACTCTTCAACCCACTGGGGACCAAAACCCATTTTCAGAAGCCAAACCAGTTTGTCAGGAGGTAAGAATCATCCCTAATCTGCCTTCCACAAAAAAAAAAAAAAAAAACACCTATGTCAGAAAATGTAGGTGAAGTTCAGAGGAGCAACAGATACCAACTTGTCATACAACAAAGAGCTGCTAAGAGAAAATGAATTTTAATACATGCTTCTCTAATATTTCTGTAACTTGCAGAGAAAACTAAACCAAAAGCCAAGAAGAAAGAAGAACCCAGCTCTATTTTCCAAAGACAACGGGTAGATGCTTTGCTTTTAGACCTAAGACAAAAGTTTCCACCCAGATTTGTTCAGGTATGACACTCAAAAGCTGCAGTTTTACAGCAACTTAGAACTTAAAAGACAGTCATAAGTATTTAAACAGCTGAAACTGAATGGGAATTTCATGTATTTCTGCAACAGTAACATGGATTAGATAATAAACCGTACATGGAAGGCTCATATTAGAGTGTAGAATCTCCCTTTGTAATCACTGTAGTCATTAAGACCTTGGCAAAACTATGAGAGTGAATTTTATTATACACCTTTCTTATCTGATCACAGAGGGCCTGTTCTCAGCTATCAGATGTTGCTGCTGCTTCCAGTTTCCTGTTTTGTGAGCTCAATCAAGCCATCACAGTTTTTTGTTTTAGTTACTCCATTGTTTTGGAGACTCATTAGTTAGCATGGAAATTCTTGGCATTCTGTAAAGTTGTTGTGGTTACCTCTGATTGTCTTTGGTAGCCATTTGTTCCAGCAGGTGTTCTGCTTGGAAGCAAAGGAAATTATGTTTACAGCATCTCACAAAAGTGCTCCTCAGCCAGTCCTGGGAAAGACTGGCTAACTGCATATTTTTGTCTTTGGTGATTTTCAGTTGTCAGAGGAAAAACTGGATGTTATAAAATGTTAACTTAAAGTGTATTTAGTGACCTATTCTACCCTCACTTCTTAGATATGAGTGCATTGCCTGCATTTTATTCCTAAATTAGTGGCAGGAAGGTTTGAGAATTACAACTTTGGTTCCACTGATATGTTGTTTTTTTTTCTTTTCCCACAGCAAAAGCCTGGAGAAAAGCCTATCCCAGGTAAAACTATAATATTCTCACAAGACTTAAAAAATAGACTCTGTATGCAATATCTTTCAGTTGCCATGTAAGCTCTTGCTGCTTCTTTACTATGAGGTGGTTTGGAATTCTGGCATTTACTAATTGCGCATAGTAGTGGATAAGAGTGAAGACTTTGAGTTGATTATAGGCAGCCTCCAAACAGGAAAGGCATGAACTGTATCACTTCAATCTCTTCCCGCTTTTAATCGATATAAGTATGAATTTATTCTTTGCGTATTCTTAGAGTTTTGAAATTAATGTTGCCCTTGTGACATTAGAATATTTTCTAAATACTCTGAAGAGTGTTTTAGGAATGAAAATCTGAGGTTTAACTGTCTTTTGCTGTTACCTCTTTAGTGGATCAAATCAAGAAGGAACCAGAACCAGCCCCGGAAGCTGTCAAGCCAGAGGAGAAAGAGACTGTGAAGAATGCTCAGAGTGCTGGTGCTAAAGGGCCACCTGAGAAACGAATGAGACTCCAGTGAAGGGAGAAGCTATTACACATCTGGATTAGTCAGTACCTGGAAAATAGAAGATTCTTGCTCCCTTTTCTTTATATTTAAGCTCTTCCACTGAGACTGACAATTCAGGGACTGAGATCCCTGTCACAGCTTTTTCTGTAGAAACCTCTCATGCAAATGTTAATGTCAGGATGTTAGCTGCCTCAAAAGAGGTGTTTTCAGTCTTCATTTTATTTTGAATGCTGGCTTCTGAGAATGGTTTTTACATGGACATGTTCAGCAACCTCCTGAAATCTTTACAAACTTTCATCCTTTCTGTCTAGGTTTCCTATGTAAAAAGAAAAAGACTTTTATATATAGAAAGGAATAGGAATTCTTGGCAAATAAAACTCCTGGTTGCTGGAATTCCTTTCTTAATTGTACACTGTGTTAGTAGCAAATATGCCATATGTTCTGGCAGTATTTTTTTTCTTTTTTTGCTTGGACATTGGAATATATTGTGTTCTATTTCGAAGAGGAAAAGTTATGTTACTCACTACAAATTGCTGTGCCTCTAGCGTGCTTGGGATGAAGATAAAAGATTTGATAACTGGACCCTCAAATCCATGTAGTTAGATGTCAGAATGGTCTCAGTTTCTAGATATTCTTGGACACTGATTTTACTTAATAGTTAAGCCGATAGTTTATTACAGAAGTTAAAGTTTTGGGTGAGAGATTTATGACATAAAACAGGCTAAACCAGGATTTTTATGTAACAGGATTTTTCCATTACTGTGGTCTGGGTTATATTGATTTCAAGAGACATAGTCTGACGTAATTCACAATACTGAAATGCAAAGCTGATAATTGAAAAGTAGTGGACAGGCATTCAACAACTAGCTTCACGTAAAAGACTTCACAAGAAACAGTTTCTATAGTTTTAAAACTAATAAGAAAATATATCTAAGGCTAAAATATAGGTCATGAATTTGGATGGCTATCTAGAAAGATCTTCCTAGTGGATCCTAATAGAAGCAGGTATCCTGCATTCATTTGTTTAATCTGAGGTAGTGTATTCCAAGGTGTATGCTACTAATGCTGGCCATGCATGAAAGGAGTGAGCAAGCTACCAAACCACAGAATCTGAAGCACCTTTGGACAGTAGTTGGTAACCTAAAGCTGTTAGCTCTGCCATGTACCCAGCGTAAGGTACCAGCCCACTCAGGACCCTGGGGTATGAGTCAGCAGGAGGCTCTGAGCATTCTGCCAACTTCTTTCTTCCTTTCTTGCCCAGCCTCCTGGGGGGCAGTGCCTATCTCTGGTAGTGTGAAATGTTAAGTGTTGCTGCCCGTGCCAGGGTGATGGTCAGCACACAGAAGCTGGTGACAAAAGGCAGGATTCCTGACATCTATATGGGATGATAGAAGGGTGCAACCCCTGCAGCTGAGAAAGATAAGGGCCATAGCAGGTTGGACTTCATCCCAAATGTGCTTGGAGTGCTGAAAAGAAAGTTTGAAGAGTTCCCAAAAAGTAACAGCTGTGGCTATGTTGAACCCCAGCACTATGTGCCAAAAAAGCAGTGTGCATGGCTGTGTTGCGCAGGACATCCTGGCTTAGCACAATCCAGATCACTGTCTTACAGTTGTGTCTTGCTGGAGCTGACCAAAATGGGGATGGTAGCTAAGTGGTAGATGTACCTGTAAGTGTTCTCCTTCTGTTGCTGTAAAATCACAAGTCTTTAGAAAGGACATGATGTGGGGAAAATGGCTGCTGTATAAGTGCTGTCTGTAATTAAGGTGCGTTGCTGTAGGTATAGAGCAGCTGTGGTGTAGATAGGCTTGAGGCTTTTATACTTGGTACAGTTAGTTTGCATCTGTATTATAGAATGCAGTGGAAGTCAATTCCCCCCTGGTTCTACTTTTTTTCTTGGGGGTTGTGTTTGCTGTAGTAGCTATAGTAAGGGACATGCTAAGGTCACCACAGGGAGTATTCCTGTACTTACTCATTTCAGACTCTAAGCCTTTCCAGATAGTCTCTTGGGCTGAAATAGCCTGTTTCTGATGTCCACTCACAAATTATCCTGTAATAAAAACAGCAAAAAGGCAAAAGCCAATCTTTTGAGATTTTAAAACACATTTTCCCACTTGTGGTCTAACCAAATAATCCCTTTGCTGAACACAAACACCAGTGACAAGGATTGTGAAGCTGAACTGCAGGCTGGCCTCACTATGTCTGCTCAGGAGAAGTACCCATTAATTTGAAACGAAGATTATTAAAAGCTGGGAACGTGTTCGTGGGAGGCTAATTTACTGGTTCCTTCTGACGAGAGCCTCTGTCCTGGCTGAAAGAGCAGGCTGGGCTGTCTGGAGGCGTCCGGGCAGCGCTCGGCGGTGCGCCGCGGCCGCAGGTGCCTGCTCGCCCACCCCTTCACCCTGGTCACCTACGGCCGCGACGGGGCCCGCCGGGAGGAGCACCCCTACGTGCAGGACAACTGCTTCTACCAGGGCGACGTGCTGGGCAGCCCCGGCTCGCTGGTGGCCCTCAGCACCTGCGGCAGGGGCCTCCAAGGCGTGCTCTGGGTGGAGGATGACACCTACGAGATCGAGCCCGTCCCCAATGATCCGGCCTTTCGGCACATTCTCTACCGCATGGAGGAGTCCAGCAGCCCCGGGGGATCCAGCTGCGGGCTGACGCCGGAGGTTCTGCAGCAGCAAAAGGCTATGCTGCCGTGGTTCAAGGCCGCCAAGGCAGAGCAGGAGAGCGAAGGGCTGAAGGTCTGGTGGACACACACCAGGTACGTGAAGATAGTAGTGGTCGTGGACCACGTGCGGTTTGTGAAGTCAGACAGGAACAAATCCGAAGTCTTGAAGCACGTCATGCAAATCATCAATGCTGGGGACACTATGTACAAACAGCTTTCTGTCCGGCTCTTTCTTATGGGACTAGAGATCTGGACTGAACGTAACTTCGTAAATATTACTAAGTCTATTCCCAATGTACTTAGTGACTTTAACACGTGGAGAAAGACAAACCTGTACCCTCGTATGAAGCACGATGTTGCTCACTTATTTGCATTTCAGTGGTTTGGAAGCCACCTGGGACTGGCATTTATAGGGACAGTGTGTGATTACCACTGGTCATCGGCTGTTATTTCCCTCACTGAGAGAAAGTTGTCCGAAGTTTTTGTCACATTTGCGCACGAGTTGGGCCATAATCTTGGGATGACCCATGATACACCAGATTGTAAATGCAGACGCAAGACATGCATTATGTATGAAAACAATTCTGAAACCGATGTGTTCAGTGAGTGCAGTTACAAGGAGTTCTTTGAGCTGGTTGTAAATGGTGCTCCGTGCCTTCGTCAACCACCAGCACCTGGCAGTTTCTACACCGACAAACGTGAATTCTGTGGGAATAAGATCGTAGAAAGCGGAGAGCAATGTGACTGTGGTTCAGCAGCAAACTGCAGAAGGGATCCTTGTTGCCATACAAATTGTACACTTACTGCAGGTTCGGTCTGTGCATCTGGAAAATGCTGCAAGAATTGTAAGGTCCTTCCAGCAGGAACAGTCTGCAGAGCAAGTACTGGCAGCTGTGACCTGCCAGAGTATTGCGATGGGATTTCCCCTCAGTGCCCACTGGATGTATACCTACAAGATGGAGCCCCTTGCAAAAATGGGATCTATTGCTATCAAGGAAAATGTTCATCTCACAGTAAACAGTGCCAGGATCTCTTTGGCAAACAAGCCAAGGCTGCCCCTTTAGACTGCTTCAAAGCAGTGAATACTCAAGGTGACCGGTTTGGGAATTGTGGTATTCATGACAATGTCTATTTTACAAAATGCAGTACTAAGAATGTCTTGTGTGGTAGAATTCAGTGTGAAAACATAGTCAAAATACCTTTCTTGCAGAACCATGTGACGCTAGTCCAAACTCCTGTCCAAGATAAAAATTGCTGGGGTCTTGACTATCACGTAGGGATACCGAGAGCAGATGTGGGAGCTGTGGAAGATGGCACACCATGTGGTAGTGATATGCTTTGTATCAACAGGACGTGTATGAGTGTATCAGTGCTGAACTACGACTGCAACATGACAAAGTGTCATGACAGAGGAGTGTGTAACAATCGTAAGAACTGTCACTGTGAGTATGGCTGGTCTCCTCCACATTGTGAATCAAGAGGATTTGGAGGTAGCATTGACAGTGGACCCCCTCCAGCCAGGAAGACTTCTCGGAGAGCAAAAGTAAGACTAACACTATTTGCTGTTTTTGCTGTTTGTATTGTCGGAGTAGCCTTTTCCATCCATTATAGACAAGGACTAGAGGGACGGTTTACGAACATCAAGGCCCAATCCCATAGGATACTGCAGTTGTTTGGAAGATGGAAAAAATGAAAAGAAAAGGTTCCTAAAAAAAAAGGGTGGGTCAAAATCCACCAAAGATAAAAAAGCAGTAGCTTTGGATGCTTGAGAAAATCTCCCTTTAGCAGAGCCATCTGATAACTCATCAAAATAATTCAACAAGTTCTGAACATCTCTACTCTCATGTGATACCATTAAATGCAGAGTTAATGTTACCTCTGTATATTTTCTTTTAAGCTATTAAATGCAGGCGGTAAGGCATGCTGTTCTTTGTACCCTGAGCTCTTAAACGATGTAATTAAGTAAACTGCAGGTATTGTGTTTATGCTTCATATCTACAGTTTAAAAAACCAAACTTCTTAGAACAGGTCTAGATAAATTACCTGCTTCAATTTCCTCCTTTACCTAATGTTTTCATCAATTCATTGAGATAGACGTTTGTGAACATCTTCTATTATTCATTAACAACCAAAGAGAAAAAATTGCACTTGCAGTCTCCACTGGGTTCCTTCCAGGCAAACCATTCTGTGTCTCTGTGATTTAATTCACATCTGTGACACACAATCAGGCAAGGAGCAGCTATTGCAGTGAGATACAGGTGCCTGTTTCACTAGTGCTTCCACCTGTTTACAGGGAGGAGCCCTTCAGGAGGAAGGTAGACCATAGGGAACAGGCTCTTCTTTTTTTGAAAGAGTAGAGAAGGATCACAATCAGTAAGCACTGCCTTTCTGAACCGTAATATATATGTCAACAGTGTAGTGACAGCAAATCTGGCATTTCACAAGAACAAATTGTTTCTATTTCCTGGAAATTTTCCAGTGTCTTGACTGCTGACTGCTTCTGAGAAGTGGTGTGTATTTTATTGTCGCTAAGAGGAGCTGTCTGTGGGGTTCCCCAAATTAACTGAATTTCTAAAGTATTTGGAACTATTCCGCAAGTCTCCCCTACCTAGAATTCCTGCAATATTTGGTAGATGCTTTATCTGACTATCTCAGGGGGTTTCTCTTGGCTTACTCGGTGATTCTTTCTTCAGCTCTGACTGAATGCGTCCTTGCAGCTCTGTAGAGTGCCAAACAGAAGCATTGTAATTTTAATTTTTTTAACAAAACATAAAATATATCTAACTTCTGAAAAATATTAGGGACGTGGAAATACCATTCAGTAAGTTTTATTCTTACTGTTTATATTACAGCAGTAACTAGACTGTTCTATCAGATCAGCATAAAGAGGAGTCTGTAGTCCCGATCACAGTGAAAACTTTTTTTTAAAGGTGTTTCAGGATAAAGGGCTATACTGCACTTGTCTGCTAACAAAAGAATTAATTGTATTTAGAAAGCAAAGAGCTCATTTTTGGAAACATTCTTTAAAAGCAGGATAAGCACCAGAACACTAGGGAACATTTGGGAAGAAAGATGTTGGTGACTACAAATTATGATGGCCAACTCTTGCTGCCTCCCAAATATTTATGTTTTTAGAATATGTATTTTCCTGTAATTTTTAATGTGTATTTTTTTGTCCTGTGTCGAAAAAGGGCCAATTGCATTATGATGGGATGTGAAATACAAAGCATGTGATTCACAGTTTTTCACAGTTTTTTGTCTAGAGCAAATGGGTCCTTAAATAGCTATCTCTGCTGTCTGCAGAAATGAGGTAACACATTGTTTGTTTAGGCTGTGCTTATTGTCAGAACAGAACATGGATGGGTTTGATTAGATGATGAAAACTTAATCCTGCATTTTTGTCAAAAGGCAAGATAACTGTCCCTTAACTAACACCACAGATTTATTCCTCATAACCAGAGACCTTCTTCGGGGGTTGGGGGGAGTGGGAGGGGTGTTATCTGAGAAATAACAGTTGTAATTCAGGTGTTGCAAACAAGGCATAGGAGATAGAAGAGGGAGATGTGGATTAATTGAAAGATGGAGATAAAAAGTAATAAAAGCACTACACCCAGCACCTTCCAAGTCTCTATGCACAACTTGTACCTACCAAGACTTTTTTTTATTTTGCTTTTTAAATACAAAAAGAGTGGCAGAAGTTTCCGGGTGCCACCTTGATGGCCTGCCATGTTGATCAATGGTATGCTATAAATTGCCAAGTATAAATCTATGCTGAGGCAGAGAAACAGCAGAGTCAGGGAGTTCTTGTTTACAGACTTCCCTACTGAAGAGACAGAGGTGTAAATGAAAGCACAGTTTAGGCTAGAAAGCTTACTTGCAAATGCAGGTTTGGGAAAGATAAAGTAATAAAATGCTGTAGTTTCTGTTTTTCTCTATGCTTAAAGATTGATCTGAAAAACCAGGACTTCATTGGGAGGAGGTTTTCAGTGAGCTTTGGATAGGAGTATTTCTGTATACTTTTCTGCTGTTTCTTCTTGGGCCATATGAGCAAGACAAACATATATCTCAACAAATCTAGTCTATGTTTTATAAAATATGTGAGCTCCCTTTCTGAGGTTTTCTCCTTGAAAATATTGTTGTTTCTGATTTCAGCACAGCAGTGAAAAACTTGGTGTTTCTGGTGGTTTGTTAGAAATGTCCCACTACTGTGACAGTGCTATGAAGGTGCAAGTCCAAGTTCAGTCCCAATCTTTCTGGTTTCCCTTTTTTCCCCCCTCCTGTTCCAACTGCATTTTAAAATGCTTTAAATGGATGAGAGAACCTGGTTAATATGTAAGTCACTTGTACATGAAGAGGCAATTTGCAAATGTTGCTGTGCTGTCTCCCAGGAGATGTGGGTCATTGTAGTACGTGAAATGGTGCTGGAAGAAATAAGAAGACACAACCTGGACTAGTGGAACCCCACCACACAGGGGTTTGAAACTAGATAATCCTAAAGGTCCCTTCCAAACCAAACCATTCTCTGATTCTGTGAAATGGTCTGTGCCAGTGCAGAAGGGTATTAAGTCTTAGGTAGCTGTTAATATGCGGCAGGCCAGTCCTGATAGGTGAAGCCTGGAGCTGCCTAGGACTAAGTTACAATATACCTATGTTTCTTGTTTGAAATCTCTTCCTGGCTGAAGAAAACTTTTAAAAACACTTAATATTGCAGTTAGATCAAGGTAAAATTGGTTTTGTTCTAAGCCAAGACCGTCATCTTTAAAACACATTCAATTGCTGCTTAAGGAATACTGTACCTCGCAGCTTACTCACTCTCCTCCCACCCCTCCCAGTGGGAAGGAGATTCAGAAAAAAGTAAACCTCGTGGGTTGAGATAAAAACAGTTTAATAATTGNCCTAGAATTCCTGCAATATTTGGTAGATGCTTTATCTGACTATCTCAGGGGGTTTCTCTTGGCTTACTCGGTGATTCTTTCTTCAGCTCTGACTGAATGCGTCCTTGCAGCTCTGTAGAGTGCCAAACAGAAGCATTGTAATTTTAATTTTTTTAACAAAACATAAAATATATCTAACTTCTGAAAAATATTAGGGACGTGGAAATACCATTCAGTAAGTTTTATTCTTACTGTTTATATTACAGCAGTAACTAGACTGTTCTATCAGATCAGCATAAAGAGGAGTCTGTAGTCCCGATCACAGTGAAAACTTTTTTTTAAAGGTGTTTCAGGATAAAGGGCTATACTGCACTTGTCTGCTAACAAAAGAATTAATTGTATTTAGAAAGCAAAGAGCTCATTTTTGGAAACATTCTTTAAAAGCAGGATAAGCACCAGAACACTAGGGAACATTTGGGAAGAAAGATGTTGGTGACTACAAATTATGATGGCCAACTCTTGCTGCCTCCCAAATATTTATGTTTTTAGAATATGTATTTTCCTGTAATTTTTAATGTGTATTTTTTTGTCCTGTGTCGAAAAAGGGCCAATTGCATTATGATGGGATGTGAAATACAAAGCATGTGATTCACAGTTTTTCACAGTTTTTTGTCTAGAGCAAATGGGTCCTTAAATAGCTATCTCTGCTGTCTGCAGAAATGAGGTAACACATTGTTTGTTTAGGCTGTGCTTATTGTCAGAACAGAACATGGATGGGTTTGATTAGATGATGAAAACTTAATCCTGCATTTTTGTCAAAAGGCAAGATAACTGTCCCTTAACTAACACCACAGATTTATTCCTCATAACCAGAGACCTTCTTCGGGGGTTGGGGGGAGTGGGAGGGGTGTTATCTGAGAAATAACAGTTGTAATTCAGGTGTTGCAAACAAGGCATAGGAGATAGAAGAGGGAGATGTGGATTAATTGAAAGATGGAGATAAAAAGTAATAAAAGCACTACACCCAGCACCTTCCAAGTCTCTATGCACAACTTGTACCTACCAAGACTTTTTTTTATTTTGCTTTTTAAATACAAAAAGAGTGGCAGAAGTTTCCGGGTGCCACCTTGATGGCCTGCCATGTTGATCAATGGTATGCTATAAATTGCCAAGTATAAATCTATGCTGAGGCAGAGAAACAGCAGAGTCAGGGAGTTCTTGTTTACAGACTTCCCTACTGAAGAGACAGAGGTGTAAATGAAAGCACAGTTTAGGCTAGAAAGCTTACTTGCAAATGCAGGTTTGGGAAAGATAAAGTAATAAAATGCTGTAGTTTCTGTTTTTCTCTATGCTTAAAGATTGATCTGAAAAACCAGGACTTCATTGGGAGGAGGTTTTCAGTGAGCTTTGGATAGGAGTATTTCTGTATACTTTTCTGCTGTTTCTTCTTGGGCCATATGAGCAAGACAAACATATATCTCAACAAATCTAGTCTATGTTTTATAAAATATGTGAGCTCCCTTTCTGAGGTTTTCTCCTTGAAAATATTGTTGTTTCTGATTTCAGCACAGCAGTGAAAAACTTGGTGTTTCTGGTGGTTTGTTAGAAATGTCCCACTACTGTGACAGTGCTATGAAGGTGCAAGTCCAAGTTCAGTCCCAATCTTTCTGGTTTCCCTTTTTTCCCCCCTCCTGTTCCAACTGCATTTTAAAATGCTTTAAATGGATGAGAGAACCTGGTTAATATGTAAGTCACTTGTACATGAAGAGGCAATTTGCAAATGTTGCTGTGCTGTCTCCCAGGAGATGTGGGTCATTGTAGTACGTGAAATGGTGCTGGAAGAAATAAGAAGACACAACCTGGACTAGTGGAACCCCACCACACAGGGGTTTGAAACTAGATAATCCTAAAGGTCCCTTCCAAACCAAACCATTCTCTGATTCTGTGAAATGGTCTGTGCCAGTGCAGAAGGGTATTAAGTCTTAGGTAGCTGTTAATATGCGGCAGGCCAGTCCTGATAGGTGAAGCCTGGAGCTGCCTAGGACTAAGTTACAATATACCTATGTTTCTTGTTTGAAATCTCTTCCTGGCTGAAGAAAACTTTTAAAAACACTTAATATTGCAGTTAGATCAAGGTAAAATTGGTTTTGTTCTAAGCCAAGACCGTCATCTTTAAAACACATTCAATTGCTGCTTAAGGAATACTGTACCTCGCAGCTTACTCACTCTCCTCCCACCCCTCCCAGTGGGAAGGAGATTCAGAAAAAAGTAAACCTCGTGGGTTGAGATAAAAACAGTTTAATAATTGAAACAACAACAATAACTGAGACTTGAGAGTAACATGCTCACCACATGCTGCCTGATGCCCAGCCTGTCCCAGAACGTGTTTGGCCCCCTTACAGATAACCTCCCCAGCTTTTATATACTGGGCATGACACTCTGTGGTACGGAATATCCCTTTGTCCAGTTTAGGTCACTTCTCCTGGCCATGTTCCCTCCCAGCTTTAGTGCACCTACTCACTGGCAGAGTATGAGACACTGAAAAGTCCTCAACTTAGGGTGAACACTACTTAGCAACAACAGCAAAGTCTATCACACAAGTCATGGTTTTGTGTATCATTGCAAGTGTAATTGGACCTTGAAGGCCTGTCTCCCACCTCCCAAGCAGGTGTTCTAACATTTATTTTAGGACTAAGCATTAATGTTGTAACAGAGATCCAGTGCCCAGGTTATCTCTCCCTATTAAATCCAAAAATGCAGATACTGTTTGAACAAATGCAGTCAAAAACATCTGTTATATTTACTGCAATATCAAAAACCAAAATGGTAGTGTAACATCGAAGTGTAACCAGATAAGCTGGTCCTCATTTTAACCAGGGAAGTTCCTGCAGCATGTAGATGTGGCTGTCCACATAGTGCCAAGTAGTCAGGTGGTACAAGTGAATCAGGCCTCTTCATTGTTCCCTGTTGTCATTGCATTGACACACTTGTAGCATGTGCTGAAATAGATAAGGATAATCTTTTCCTTGCTATTTCCCGATAATCTATTGGTTCAATAAACCCTGAGGTACAGAGTCCCAGGTTCAAGTGGCTCCTCTGTTACCACAGCAAGTTGAACTACTTTGCCCTTTATTGCTAGGT
>WBMY01013598.1:0-36833 GCA_013397315.1 Donacobius atricapilla | reverse complement strand
GGCGGAGGGAGGCTCCCGGCCGCGGGCATAGAAGCGCAGCGCCCGGCGGCCTCCCCCGGCAATGGCCGTGGCGGATACGCCGCTGCGGGAAAAGCTCGTGCCCTGCGTGAGGGAGAGCTGGCTGGGTCAGGGGCCGTCCTCTGCGGGAGCTGCGGTGGAGGCCGGGGTCCCTGCGGACAACTCGCCTCCGGTTCCGCCTCTGGTTTTCCCGGGAAGTTGGCATCTCCGGAGGAGCTGTCGCTTCCAAGTGAGGCGGCTGAGCGCCCAGGCGCGTGGGATACCCTGAGTCAGGGGCTGTTTGAAAATCAAGTGCCCAAGTGGCCGTCCCCTGTACTGTCAGCCTGGCGTTCATTGTGCAGCGTACCTTGAGAGGCTGTGGGGTGGTGAGAGGAGCACAGGCTGGAAGGAAGAAGGAAGAGGGAATAGGGCAGTAAGAGGGGCATTTTGTTTTGGCTTTGCTTTTTGTGTCTCAACAGCAGGTGCGCTCATGGAAACCTTACATTTCATGGTGCCATTCAAATCACACTTAGAGAAGTGAGGCAAGTTGGCATGAAACGTGCAGCTCTGGAGCAAAAGCCTGGCTATAGAGAATGGCATGCTCCAGGAGGGCTTTTGGAGCTGGAATTGTACTTTGATGTGTGAGGCTTTCTCTTTAATTAAAGCGAGCAGGAATGAAAACGGGGCAGCCCTTCTGTTCTGCACAACTGCTGGGTGCAGCTGCTGACCAGCCTTGGCTCCAGGGGCTCCCCAGAGACCCCAGCACCCGTGTGCGTTTCTCTGGGGTGGAGGTAGGTGCCGTGCAGGGCTGGTGTTGGTCCGGGCCCATGCTGGTGATGAGAGCCCAGAGGATGTGAGCCCAGGGAGCAGCCCTTTGCCTCCCCTGCTTGCCAGGATGCCCTCTGGTCTGAAAGCTGTGTAGCCCTACCTGCACACCCATGAGCTTAAGCTAATGAAGCTGTGCTTGTCAGGGAAAAGTGTGCCGAATGAAGCTGGTTCTGATGGGAAGGCTGTTTCCATACACCTGGGGAGCTAAAATTTTAAAGGTGCAAGGGAATGTTAAAGGGCAGAGTTGAGAATGGTCTTGAATGTGCCCACTGTGATTTCAGACAAATGAGCAGCATTTGTCCAGTCATTTTGATGGGCTGTGCGTCTTTAGATTTGGGGTTCTAACTATGTTACTTGATATGAACGTCCTGCAGCCCCTTACCGCCTCAATGCGCTTGCCATGTGAATTATTATTCATTTCTATGGAAGGAACAAAACACTGTTATCTGTGAAGTACAGTTGCATACTGTAATCTCTTGAACTGGAGTTTTGACTGCAACTTTTAGAATAGGTCTGATGCTGAACATCTCTGGCAAAAGTTTGCATTGGTTGTGAATGTATTTCCAGTGGCAAGGACAGTGTATATTTGTCCCTTTTTAAGATTTTCTTGTGTTCAGTCTCTCACTTTCTAATCCTGCCAGCCCTGATTTTTTAAAAGACATTTTTGAGGGACCTTTTCAGTTCAGAGAGGTTAAGTGAGGCATAGGGAGGTCTGCAGCCTCAGGGAGGGTCAGAGGTTTAGCCTAGAGCCTGCTTTTAAAACTCTGCTGTTCTGTTTCTGGTCCCTCACTGACAAGAGATTTAGTGCTGTGTGCTTTCTCCCCTTGCTCCTTTTCTTCCAGCTGTGCTGTGTCTCTTTCTGTGGCTGCATGAACTGGAAGGGAGAGAATAGCAAAGAGCTTGAGGTTTGATAGGGAAGATATTTTTAGGCAGAGTGGAAGTCTGAGTGCTGGAGAGGAAAGACACTGTGAAAAAGCACTGTGAATACTTAACTTGGTCTAGCATCAACTGCTGCCTCTTTGTCATGAGGATCTGCCTCTGCTGATGAAAGCTGTGACTGTGATTATTTTCCAGTTGTGAGTTAAAAGTTGCCAAAGGTATACTTTTTTTTCCCCATATACATATATATACATATACCTATTTTAGAGTTTTTATATATGAGAGAATCAATGTGTTCTGAGATCCTGATTCCTTCTTTCTGGCTTTTTAATAAGTGTTGATTAAACTTTATACTTTCTGTAGTATTGATTTCCCCATTTCCTAATTTATTTGAATTATGGCAAATAATTTTTAGGAGTGTGGATNCTGGCCATGTTCCCTCCCAGCTTTAGTGCACCTCCTCACTGGCAGAGTATGAGACACTGAAAAGTCCTCAACTTAGGGTGAACACTACTTAGCAACAACAGCAAAGTCTATCACACAAGTCATGGTTTTGTGTATCATTGCAAGTGTAATTGGACCTTGAAGGCCTGTCTCCCACCTCCCAAGCAGGTGTTCTAACATTTATTTTAGGACTAAGCATTAATGTTGTAACAGAGATCCAGTGCCCAGGTTATCTCTCCCTATTAAATCCAAAAATGCAGATACTGTTTGAACAAATGCAGTCAAAAACATCTGTTATATTTACTGCAATATCAAAAACCAAAATGGTAGTGTAACATCGAAGTGTAACCAGATAAGCTGGTCCTCATTTTAACCAGGGAAGTTCCTGCAGCATGTAGATGTGGCTGTCCACATAGTGCCAAGTAGTCAGGTGGTACAAGTGAATCAGGCCTCTTCATTGTTCCCTGTTGTCATTGCATTGACACACTTGTAGCATGTGCTGAAATAGATAAGGATAATCTTTTCCTTGCTATTTCCCGATAATCTATTGGTTCAATAAACCCTGAGGTACAGAGTCCCAGGTTCAAGTGGCTCCTCTGTTACCACAGCAAGTTGAACTACTTTGCCCTTTATTGCTAGGTAATTACCTGTTCTGTAGAGTTCTGAGGAAATTTCTCAAATCCTCAGACCAAACACCTTGTACAGGACCTAGTTAAGTATTTCTTGCCCCAGCAGTGGCACCTCTGTGCACCGTTTGTGTTCTGAATCTAGATCACTTCACTGCATGGCAGGGTAACTCGCCGTTGGCATGGATGCCCTCTGTGCCACTTGCCTGTATTAGGCTTTTGCTCCTGCCCAGCACGGCCTGATCTGTTTTTCAGTTCGCTGCGAGGACAGTTAAAAGGGCTGGGAACATGTCATACATGTCCCTTCTTCTCTCCTACGCCTACCCCAGACAACTATGGCCTACTCCTTAACCTCCCGGGGAAACCAGCTCCAGCTCCAGCCTGGGGAGCAAGGCAGGGGCAGGCCCAGCCGCCGCGCAGAGGNTTTTAAATTTTTTTCTTTCCATTTTCTATTGAAAGATGTATTACTGTGCACAACCAGCCCTTCTTGGAATAGATATTATTGTAGTTGAAATATCAGTATTTCTTCAATTTTCTCTCACCTTCATTTTTTTTCTTCACTTGTCTGAAGCTGCCAGGAGGGAAAGGAAAAAAAAGCTGTGGCAAAATTGCTGCTAATATTTCTTTACTTCCTAGCTGTAGGTGCATGCTTAAAATACCATGACTCATTTTGTAAATGCTTTGATCTCCTGTGACTAATTTAAGATGCTGCTTCCCAGCAGGCATAAGGTGGTTTTACTTTCATTTGAAACTCTCCTTCCCAAGGTTTCCAGTCCCAGCTTAGAGAGAAAATAAGAAAGAAAACTAAAACAAATAAATCAGTGTGGCTGAACGTGGGCAGAACTTGCCCTCAGCTGTTCTTGACAATAGCTTTTGGATGATTGGTTTATNCGCCCCCGCCGCTCTTCGCCTCCGCGGTGAGCGCCGGCGGGAGCAGCCCCGTCCCGCCGGGACTACAACTCCCAGCGCTCCGCGGCGCGGCCCGGCGGCGGCCAGGGAGGCGAGAGCCGTGCCCCGGGAGCCGAGTTCTCATTCAGGCCGCAGAATGAACGGCAGCGCGGCGGGCGGCGGCTTCTCCGAGGAGATCATCAGCCTCACCCGCAGACCCTCAGGTACGGCCGGGGCGGCCTCTCGGCGCCGGGCCCGCGGCGCCTCCCGGGCCGGGGCANTGGGGTGGAGGTAGGTGCCGTGCAGGGCTGGTGTTGGTCCGGGCCCATGCTGGTGATGAGAGCCCAGAGGATGTGAGCCCAGGGAGCAGCCCTTTGCCTCCCCTGCTTGCCAGGATGCCCTCTGGTCTGAAAGCTGTGTAGCCCTACCTGCACACCCATGAGCTTAAGCTAATGAAGCTGTGCTTGTCAGGGAAAAGTGTGCCGAATGAAGCTGGTTCTGATGGGAAGGCTGTTTCCATACACCTGGGGAGCTAAAATTTTAAAGGTGCAAGGGAATGTTAAAGGGCAGAGTTGAGAATGGTCTTGAATGTGCCCACTGTGATTTCAGACAAATGAGCAGCATTTGTCCAGTCATTTTGATGGGCTGTGCGTCTTTAGATTTGGGGTTCTAACTATGTTACTTGATATGAACGTCCTGCAGCCCCTTACCGCCTCAATGCGCTTGCCATGTGAATTATTATTCATTTCTATGGAAGGAACAAAACACTGTTATCTGTGAAGTACAGTTGCATACTGTAATCTCTTGAACTGGAGTTTTGACTGCAACTTTTAGAATAGGTCTGATGCTGAACATCTCTGGCAAAAGTTTGCATTGGTTGTGAATGTATTTCCAGTGGCAAGGACAGTGTATATTTGTCCCTTTTTAAGATTTTCTTGTGTTCAGTCTCTCACTTTCTAATCCTGCCAGCCCTGATTTTTTAAAAGACATTTTTGAGGGACCTTTTCAGTTCAGAGAGGTTAAGTGAGGCATAGGGAGGTCTGCAGCCTCAGGGAGGGTCAGAGGTTTAGCCTAGAGCCTGCTTTTAAAACTCTGCTGTTCTGTTTCTGGTCCCTCACTGACAAGAGATTTAGTGCTGTGTGCTTTCTCCCCTTGCTCCTTTTCTTCCAGCTGTGCTGTGTCTCTTTCTGTGGCTGCATGAACTGGAAGGGAGAGAATAGCAAAGAGCTTGAGGTTTGATAGGGAAGATATTTTTAGGCAGAGTGGAAGTCTGAGTGCTGGAGAGGAAAGACACTGTGAAAAAGCACTGTGAATACTTAACTTGGTCTAGCATCAACTGCTGCCTCTTTGTCATGAGGATCTGCCTCTGCTGATGAAAGCTGTGACTGTGATTATTTTCCAGTTGTGAGTTAAAAGTTGCCAAAGGTATACTTTTTTTTCCCCATATACATATATATACATATACCTATTTTAGAGTTTTTATATATGAGAGAATCAATGTGTTCTGAGATCCTGATTCCTTCTTTCTGGCTTTTTAATAAGTGTTGATTAAACTTTATACTTTCTGTAGTATTGATTTCCCCATTTCCTAATTTATTTGAATTATGGCAAATAATTTTTAGGAGTGTGGATTTTTAAATTTTTTTCTTTCCATTTTCTATTGAAAGATGTATTACTGTGCACAACCAGCCCTTCTTGGAATAGATATTATTGTAGTTGAAATATCAGTATTTCTTCAATTTTCTCTCACCTTCATTTTTTTTCTTCACTTGTCTGAAGCTGCCAGGAGGGAAAGGAAAAAAAAGCTGTGGCAAAATTGCTGCTAATATTTCTTTACTTCCTAGCTGTAGGTGCATGCTTAAAATACCATGACTCATTTTGTAAATGCTTTGATCTCCTGTGACTAATTTAAGATGCTGCTTCCCAGCAGGCATAAGGTGGTTTTACTTTCATTTGAAACTCTCCTTCCCAAGGTTTCCAGTCCCAGCTTAGAGAGAAAATAAGAAAGAAAACTAAAACAAATAAATCAGTGTGGCTGAACGTGGGCAGAACTTGCCCTCAGCTGTTCTTGACAATAGCTTTTGGATGATTGGTTTATTTCAGAAATTTTTTTTTTTCCATGTACTTTGATTGCATATTTGACTTTTTTTTCTTTTTCCTTGGCTTTTCTTTCTTTTTTCATTGCAAGCCTCACAGGGAATATTTCCTGTCCCTTGTTATGCATTTTATTTAGAGAGAAACTTAGCTGCATGTGCTCTTGTAATTTTTGGGTTTCCAGACTTTAAATTCAATTTGTTCTTCTGGGTTTCAATGAAACAAGAAGTCTTAACTTTAATCCTGAAGCTGGATCCAGCTAGATATCTGTAACTGAGGCTTTCTATAAAGAATAATACAAAATAGCAAAAATGTGAAGTGGACATCAGTTCTAATAAGTGTATGTGTATTCCTTTTTGTTTTGCATTAAATCTGCAAACTTTGTCTTTATTTCCTCTCATGTTTGAATTCATGAAACAGAACAAAGTGATTGTGTACAATTTGAAGTAGCTTCACGTAGCCTAATTGTATTCTGGGAGGCAAAGCACACCATTTCCAGCTCCTGAGATGAGGAAGGGGAGCCTTCTGAGCTCTAGATGCCCTCAAGCTGGTAGCACAGTTCTCCTTGCCTGTTTCCTCATCCGTAGGTGCAGTCTAATGCTCCTTGTCTTTCCTTACCCTGTTTCTCAGCTCACAAAATGGTTGTCAGAGGTGATTTCTTCTAGCTCAAAGGTAGTGATTTACTATAACCTCATGTGAAATGCAGAACACTTTCCATTTCTTTCATGTTGTGCTGAAGAATTGCAGCCCTGCTGAGGGCTGAATCAGCATCTCAGAAATGATGGCATGCCCCTCAGTATTCCCCAGCACCCACCTGAAACAGCTCACAGATGTTTTGCGTAATGAAGCATCTGGGGTCCTCAGGTATTTGGTGTCTCTCCTCTGTTTTCAACGCCAGTTTCATGAGAATAACTTTTCTAGACAATGGAAAGGTGGTTGGAAAGGATGATGCAGATTCGTGTGCTGTGAGTTTTTGTACAGCGGAGACAGCAAGACAATGTGGGAGGGTGCAGTCCCCAACAAGCAGGACAGCAAGAATGTCTGAAGCTTTGAGCTTTTTCTCATCAGCTTTCTCTTTGGCTTACCTTAGGGTTGGGCTTCAACATTGTTGGTGGGACAGATCAGCAGTACATTGCCAATGACAACAGCATCTATGTCAGCTGGATCAAAAAGGATGGGGCAGCTTACCTTGATGGCCGATTACAAGAAGGAGATAAAATTCTAGCGGTAAGCCCTTCCTTCTGTTGTCCCCTGTGTTCTTGATCAGTGATGTGATGTGAGAGGCAGGTTTTCCGTCACAGTGCATGGAGAGGAAGGATGTGGTGAATGAATTAGATGATCCCAAGCAAACTCCATGAATTGTCTTGGGGATCTGGGGAGAGCTCTGAGCACTAGGGAGGTGAGTGCCTCTGCCTATGGGCTTATCTCTTCTGCCTTCTTGATTTGCCACAGAAGTGCTCTGTGGTGCTGTGCTTGTGTTTCCTCTGTGTCTTGCCTCCGTAAGGTTTTAGAATCCATCAGACCTTCTCTTGCTCACAATGGATTATAGTTTACACACATGTAAATAAAGGTTTTCCACCTCTTCAGTGTCCTTTTTTTGACTGGTAATCCATGATTTCTGATCCTTTTGCATGGGGGGATTTTCAGACTATAAAACTTCTAGGCCATAATATTCTTCTCTTCATTTCAGCTCCTCAAGAATAACATAGGCTGCTTCTCCTTTTAGAAAATTGTTTTCAAGTGTCTGATGTTCACATCCACTGGTTCTTCAGATAGCTGGCAATCATGCAAGAAACAAGCTTTATAAAGCAATGGGTGAAGAAGTAGCATCTCCCAGTATGATATACAACCTTTTTGTTCTCCCTAATTTTATTTTACACTTGCTTATTATGATCCACATGTGATCTTTTTAGCCCCTATAGACTACCTTGCACTAATTGGAGCTTATTATTGATCCAGAAAGTGATACTAAGTTAAACAGAGAATATTCCCTTTTTCCTTTACAGTTTACTATTTATGTACTTGTGTTTGGGGTGTCAGTATATGAAGAGAAGGGAGGCACTGGATGTGATCTTAGGGGATACAATTAGGGGTAATGGGGTTGAAAATGAAAAATTAGGATGAATTTACTCAGTGAATGAATTCAAGTGGGTTATAAAACCTTGTGCCATGATGTATTATTTTAAATTAAGAAAAATCGTAACACTTGCAAGTGGATGCCAATAAGTACGTAAGTAATCTTTTGTTGGTTGGTTTTGCTACATCAGTGTGCTTATAAAAGTGTGTTTACAACACTCTCTCAAACAGAAAGGTTTCAAAGGTACGCCAGTAGAGAAAACAAGGCAAGAGACTCAAAATAATAATTTTGCTGTAGCTGCTCTTTTATGTTCGTTAGCTGTCAGAAGCACACCTTTGATTTGTTTCCAGTAAAGCAACAGCATCAGACGCTGCTATTGACACAACTGTGGTCTTTTATTCTTATTTTGCTTCTAGGTACTTTTTCAGTACCTCTATGTTTTTATTCGGAGTTTCTCATGTTCTGTCTCAACATATAAAAATACATCATAATATTAATTAATTAATTGATTAAGATATTTATGATTATAGTATTATGTCCCAAATGCAGAATTTTGTGAAACATAAAGATTTTTATGTCTTACCCTTCCTATGTTAGCCTGCATCATTAAAAATTTGGTTTTTTAACCTTCAGCATCTGGTTCTCCTTTTCCTTTTTTGCTAGATCAATGGCAAGGAGTTGAAGGATTTGCGGCACAAGGATGCTGTGGAACTGTTCAGAAATGCAGGCTATTACGTGTCTCTGAAAATTCAGCGCAGGGTATGTTTTACCTGTTTCTTAGGGTTATTTCTGGCTCAGTTTAGACTGATTTCTATGATTGGTGGTTATTTCATGATGAAGAAGAGTACTGTGTCCAGGTGCTCAGTGTGGTATATGCATTTAAAAATTCTGTTTGACCTATGATCTTCTCTCATTGCCTCAGCTGTAATTGTCTCTATATTACTTTGTAACCAGCGTAATCTTTGTATCAGTGAAAAGGTGAGTTTGGAGATATCCCCAGATCTTTGTTTTGCTGGAGTATGTTGTCTTTGCTCACTGATCTTCTTTCTCAAAGGTAAAGGTTTGTGTGGGAAGACAGGATCTCAAGTTGCTCAGTTTTATTTCAGTGGCCAAAATCTTACTGGAGACAGAACTCCTTTTGTTTCAGAGGCCATCATTCATGTTAGTGTTGAAGTGTGAGTGCAGCCCAGTGCTACAAGACAGACACTTAGGTGCTGGAACATGTCCAGAGAAGGGTAATAAGGCAGGTGAAGGGTCTGGAGCACAAGTCCAAGGAGGAGCAGCTGAGGGAGCTGGGGGTGTTTATCCTGGAGAAGAGGAAGCTCAGGGGAGACCTCATTGCTCTTCACAACTGCCTGAAAGGAGGCTGTAGCCAGGCGTGGGTTGGCTTCTTTTCCCAGGCAACAAGTGACAGGACAAATGGAAATATCCTCAAGTTGCACCAGGGCAAGTTTAGATTGGGTATTAGCATTTTTTTCACTGAAAAGGTTGTCAAGCAGGGGAACAGGCTGCTGAGGGAAGTGGTTGAGTCACCATCCCTGAAGGCATTTAAAAAATGTGCAGATGTGGTGCTTAGTTTAATAGTAAACTTGGCAGTGCTGGGTTTACAGTTGGACTTGGTAATCTTACAGGTCTTTCCAACATAAATGATTTTACAATAATAGGAAATATGGACTACTATAGTTTAAATATGCTGGCACCATTTTAGATGTAAAAAGAGATCAACCCTTAATCCCCAGCTAGCATAGAAGTTGACAGAAGAAATACTGGTCTGCCCAAAGCATGTTGGAGAGGTGGCTTGAGATCCCTTTTCTACTCCCTTAACAAAGGAGTAAGTCTTCTGGATCAGTGTATAACGCAGGTAAGAAAACCAGAGAAGAATCATTGATGTCTTTTTCCTAGTAAAGAGAGCAGGAAATGGTGTGGTGGTAAATGCATCCAAGGGTGACTGGGTATGTGTATGTCATTTCTTCTGCTGTATGAGGCGTGTCCTGCTCCACTTGAGTCCTAGTTTAGAAAGTGGCAGAGAAACATGAAGGTACCTGGTAGTGACTGGGCACCCTGCATTTAAGTTCAGTCCACCATAAGCTGTTTTAACCCTCCCATGTGGAGTCTGTAGGTACCTGGGGAAACTGTTTTGAAGATTCTTACACACCTGGTCCAGACACAGAACTGGGGCCTCTCTTATTATAGGTTCTGACATAAATAATTTTTTCTTCCTTGTAGTTGCAGCCACAGAATGGCCCTGTGGTTCATCAAGGAGATGGAGAATCAGGTGGGCTTCCTCTGGCAGCCATTCTTGTGCCAGGCCTGGCGCTTGCCGCGACAGCAGTCTGGATCTTGCTGAGGTATCGACAGCGAATGTGAAGAGTTCACGTCTGGGATGTCACTGCGTATTTTACACAGCTATGATGTAATTTAAAGATAGAGAATCAACGATCTTGTCACAGACTGATGCCAAAAAGGATCATTGCCTATCATCAAAGTTGCTGCTGATGTTCATATATATTGATTTTCTTGCAGGGTGGATAGAAGCAGACAGAAAAAAGGGAAGGGAGAGGACTTGTTTAGGTAAAGAGTGGGATAGCTTTATTTTTTGACAAATCTGAGGAGGTTTTGCCATCCTCCTCTATTTTGCACCATGAACTTTCAAACACACTCATCTATTCCACATTTTAAGGTCTAACTTCTGGTTAAAGGGAGTGGGAGTTGGGGTGGTTTTAAATCAAAAACATTTTCTAGAGGCTTTGCCTTGTTTCCACAGAATTTTTTCTTGAATCTAATAAATTCTGTCCGAACATGAATAAAGAGAAGCAGTGCAAAGGGCATATTATTTTTCCCATTGAAGTTTTGTTGGTTGTTGCTAAATAAATGCCTTAAATGTGTAAAACCTGATCTGTGGTTTTGCAGGTAAAATCTTCAGTGTAGTTGCTGATTTAGCAGCAATATGCAGTATTGATGAGGTGTTTTGCCAGTTGTGGAAAGATAGAAGATAGCCTGCTGCTAGAAGAAGATTTTGATTGTCAGAATGATTGCTCGTTTTTGCATCAGGGTTGTAAGAGAAAGCTTTCCACAAAATGGTAGCGTACTGGAGACAGACAAGCAGACAACTGAATCACATGGATAAGTGGTGGCAAGAGATTTGGGCATGCTGAAGCTGCAGAAGAGTCTTTAAATTAGTAGTGAAGCAATAGTTCCTCCATTCATCAGGTGGGTTGAAGTCTGCATTTTTCAGGTTAGAGGTCTGTTTTGGGGGTTATTTTTTGCACAGGGAATACTTCAGATAGAGTTTTCTGTAGCAGCTAACTTGCTCTCTGCAGTCAGTAGAATCTTATGATCATTGAAAGGGAGAAGCTGAGAGCAGGCTGGGATTGTCCTGGCTTTTGCTTTTTTGTGAAGAGTTATGTGATATTCAGGAGATAGGCTGTCAGCTTTAAGCCAGGGTAAAGCTTAGTAGGTAAGACCAGAGGGAAGAGACCCTCCTCTGGAAAGTATATGGCTGAATTTACCTGCAGGGTCTCATCTCCTCACTGTGATTTGAATAGTTTTAAATGCTCCAGCTGATAGGAGCTCTGTGGGGTAGGACCTGTTTCTCTTGTCTGCAAGAAATCAATGTGTTTTGTTGTTTTTGTAAAAGCAAAGCAAAATGCATGGTCTGGTCTGTATGATGCCAAAAAAGAGATCACATATGCAATATATGTTTTCAAAGAAAAACTGGTGTCTCGGTGCTTTACTTACCTCTGTTATTCTTGTAAGACATTGCTGATGTGTTTGAAATTGTTGTGTTTGCTTAGGGCTGTGTTCCTGCTGTCTGCTGGTGATAGAAATGGTTATGCTGTTGAACATGGCATTCCTAAATCACCTTGGAGTTTCAGAGCACTTGGATCATGTGGAATCTTGCTTTGGCCTATAGACTGCTCTAGTGTAAGGGGAAGAGGAAACGGGAGGAATTTTGCTCTATGTTCTTAGGGGACTTTGGGAACAATACTGATGTTGACTGGCCTGGCGTAAGGCATGCAGTGACTTGCCCTGGCCTGCAAACCAGTTGTGCCTGATAGCAGAAGGGCTGTTGTGTAGACAGACCTTTGCAGATACAGCATGAACCAGCTTATTTGTTGCCTGCTCTGAGTATTTGGCTGTAGTGCAGTACGTGTGTAGTAAGATGGATGATTAAAAATTGATGCTGTTGTATCACAGCCTTCAGAGTAAAGATGCAGACCTTAAGAAAGTCATGTTAGCCTTTGCCTGAGCTGAGTTTCTGTGATGAGAAGGAGTATGTGCAACAGACTAGGGGGATGAGAATCTGTGGAAGGTAATTGTTAGTTTTAGTCATTCCACATTGAAGTAAGAGAAAGCCAAACCTTTGGGATTTTTTGTTTGTTTCTTTAACCTTTCAGCTTTGGGACTTTGATACTGTTCAGACAGGATTGCCATCTATCTTGCAGGCAGTTTATTAGGGAGGGAGAGAATTATATTCAATGCTCAGATAATTGATGTGGCTTATTAAAAAAGAAAAGGCCCTTCTGGTGCATAGTGTTCACAATTATTGAACTGCCACTCAGTAGCTTTTTCAGGAGTCTGGGTAGTAGTTTTTACTCAGGATTTAAACCATCCAGTCTAAAAGTGAGTAACACCTTTGTATACCTGCCTGGTACCAAACAATCCCTTTTCCAATCCCCAGCCACCTCTTGGCCCATTTATTGACAAAACCCAAGTGGAAAATACCTCAGCCCCAGACTCTCCGGTGAACTGTGGCTCATACTACTAGCTTTTCAGCAGCTGGACTGTCCCAGTAACTAACCTTTCCATGTTTTCCAAAGTATTTTCTGCAGTGTGCTTTCTGAAGCCTTGAGATTCATCTTTGCACTAGATGCTGTATATACATTTTCTATCATTGTAGAAGCAAATTAAAAAAACCTAGTGAGGTCAACTTGTAAATACAAGTGTTCAGAGAGAGTTTTACCTTTTGTTACTACTTAAATCTCTTGGTTTTTTTAAAAAGATAAGTCGAAATCCCGAAGACAAACAAAAAGCATCCTAACTGTAGTTCGTTTGTTTTGTTTAAGAACTCATTTGCCATTAATACTGAGAGCAGCTGAAACTCTTAAATACCCATGTTTCTCTCCCATTCTCATCTATCCCCTCAAGTGTATTGTGAACGTGTGGATCTGCTGAAAAATGGATTTTCAGGTCCATAATTTGAAGACAAATCTGTCTAATTTAACTTTCTGTATATTCTAGGCATTTGTATTTCAGTCTTCAGAATTCTATGTGCTAATAATACATATTTTACTAGGGCATAACAGTGAGGAAGAGCAGCCAAACTTGATCTGAAGATTGGTAGATGCACTACTTCTGGCACTTTTTAATTAGCACAAACTAGAAAGGAGTGTGTGGGAGGGAGAGGTGGCTTGCTTTCAGTTTGCCTTTAGGTTCCAACAACTGGTTTGTTAGGTTATTCAGTGCTAGATTAAAGAGGCCTCTAATAACTGATCGGCCCTCCCTTTGAGGGGATTTATGTGTTGTAATTGCCTTACCTCTCACATGATTTTTAAGGAATGAAGTCAACTGAGCCCTTTCAGATTCTCTGTGTAGGGTATTTTGTCTCTTTTAGTAGTTTTTGTGGTTCTGTGTACCCTTTCCAGTTTCTGTATTGCTTTGTAAAGTCCAGACACCCCAACCACATGGGAGTCCCACTGTTGACCATGCCAATGCCCCATACTAGGAGTTTTTAATATCATCTTTGCAAACTTTAAATTTTTTTTGTTCAGATACAAATGAGTACAAAGCACGTTTAAGTCAACTCCCAAGAGCTTGCTTTTTCCTAACTAGCTTTTACAAATCTCCTAGGAGTGGCATACAGCTCTGCCCTTCTTCATGTGCTGTCTCGAGTGCCCTAAGGAATCTGTAAAAAAACACCATTGCCGCATGAGGGGTAACTTCTTTTAGTTTGTAGGTCAAAAGAGTGATTCCATTTGATCACAATGTGACACTGGAAGCAAGTGTTAAGTGCCTGTATATTCCAACTTCTAAATCCTTGTCCATATCCCATGTGGCCTGCCTGGTGTGGGGGAAGTTGTCTGTCTTTGCATTTTGTTGAATGACTGCACCTTCTGTTTGCATTGGCTGTGTGCTGACCAGCCAAGATTACTGTCTCTTTGCCTTGTCTGCTGTATTATTTACCAGTCCACTATCTTTAGCAGTACTGGTTTTGCCTTCTGCTAGATCATCAACAAAGCTAATGAATGGAGTTTGGTACAGGGGCCACTTCCCCCCACGGTTATGAGTTTTCAGTAGCTGTTGGCATCTCCCAATTTTTGGATTCTTTATGTGTTTAACAGATACATTTTGATAGTGTATGGCATTGATTTTTTAAAAAATATGTGTATTATTTTTTTCAGCATGTTGCATAGTACTAGGTAGATTATGTGAGTAGTAAGTAAACTTCATCTGTTCTCATGCTGGCAGAGGCTGATACATGGGTAAGGATAGGTCAGGTGAGCTTTATGAGCCAGTCTTTTTCCCTGTCCTCTTTCCTAATTTATTGATGTAGGCTTTACTTATGGAAGTTATTTTTCTCTACTCATGTTGAAGGAAAGAACAGAAAACTTACTAAGGGGACAGTGTCCCCCAGGCTAGGAGCCCAAAGGAAGGCTTACACAAAGAATTCTGAAGGAGGGCCTTGACTATACCCCTTGTCCCCAGGATTTTCCTCATGACACTTGAGGCAGACTCATGCTACATCCATGCTGCCATGCGTGGTATGTGTCATCTCTGGAGCTCTGCTCTCTCTTTACCTGTGCCGCTGAGGGGGACTCCAGGCCTTTCAAAGCTTCCTTCAAGACGGGGCCACATGCAGTGAGAACATATACAGGTATTAATGAAGACCAGTGTTGAGCAGACACAAAACAGCTTTCCTTGTCATATTTGACAGATTTGTCCTTGCTGCTGCAGCTCTAACTGATCATGGGCAAACTTCACTGCACAGTGGCTGTATATTTCTTACCTGGCTACCCAAACCAACTTTCCTGGGCTGAAACTCTTAGTAAGGAAAAGTAACGTGATGTTTATGCAGGGTAATTATTCAAAGCAGTGTGTGAATGACTGGAGATTGTTCACCAAGTTGATATGTTTGTGTTTGTGTCCAAGTCTTCCAGCCATGTTTCCATTCGGTAAAGCTCTTTTTCCTCTCATCTCTCTTTACCATCTTTCAGCAGCCTAGCATTTGTGCCTGCCTTGCATTTTTTTGCCATGACAAAAAAGCAATTGTTGTAGAAAACTTGCTGATTTTGCTCTGTGTCAGCAAGTACTGATACTTGTTAATTCAACTGGGTTCCCTTAGTTGCTTTGAGCTACCTATTGGATTTGGTGTCACTTACTCATTTTCTCTTCCATTTGGAACATGAACATTGGCACTTAATTCTGTGACTGTCCTTGTTCTCTCTGGTTTGTCAAGTGTTGGAGGACAGATCACCAGAACAGGAAGCAAGAGCATGTGTGTGAGGTAGGGGAGGCTGTACACTTGGAGCAGTAAGAGGTTCTGGTCAACTCTGAACTGAGCGCAGAGAAGCCCTAAGAGCTTTGCTCTGTGGATATGGATGCTAGAAGAAAGTAAGTATCTTGCTAAATATCCATATCTTAAGCAGGATAGTTTGGTTTCTACAGCAGTAACAGCTGGATTCCAGTTTTGGGAATACTTCTGAAGACCTATGTTGATGTCGTGACAACTCACAGTTTCAGGCCTGCCCTTTTTTGTCTTTACCACGTCTGTCTTACCTTTCCAAGTTCCTGATCGTGGTGGTGCTGGAAAAATGATGTTTGCAGTTGTTAGAGCTGCGCAGGTGACATCAGACACGTATCCCATTTCCTGCTATGGGTTGGATGTGCAGGATAGACAGCTCTTAGAGCTAACCAGCCCAGATGACTGTATCCAGCACTTGGGGAAGTGCAGCAGAAGTGCAGTATATGCTAAGCATGTCATTCTTCTCCTGGGACAGACTATTTCTAGGGAAAGAAAGGAGAAAGAAAGTTCAGCAAAGGCAAGCAGAGTTTCAGAAAGAAAGCTGTTCTTGTGCTGGAGAGCAGTGCTGTCTGTAGATCTGTGGCTAACATCTCTGGGAAAAAATTTTAGGGAAATTTAAAGTGGATGAAAAAAAAAAGGGCTGAAAGAAAGCCTGTTTGTCCTTGTTCATAGTGAGTGTGTGAGGAAAGTGTGCTCCTAAAGAAAAGAAAATCAGATCTAAAAGAAATGATGGCTTAACCTGGTTCAGTAGGATTGCTAGAGCTCGGAGAGGGAAGTCAGGGAACACAGCTAGCGTTGGCTGATTTGAACTCAGTGTTTTCTGGGAATGCAGAAATAGCAGTGTAAGGCATAAACTGCTGGTTTTTCACCTTTGACACAGCTGCCTACTTCAGCTACCCTAACTAGTAATAAGTGGTTGATGAACCACAGAACTACTCTGGTTCTTAATAGCACAAATAGACTAGAACCTGTTTCCCCCAGTCACTGGAAATTTATGGTTCACAGTTTGCTGTTATTGAAATATTAATTAATTAATCACTGATTGCTGATATTAATTGAAAGATATCAAGTTGTTAAATAGGAAATAGTCAAGTTAAATAATTCTGTGGTTATTAACATTCATTTGTGCAGGAAAAGGCCTGGATCCTTAAGGATGTTTTTTAGAAAATTTGAGATACTAGCAATCTGTTGTTAGGTTGTTAGTATAGAGATTCCCAGCAGAACTAGAGACTGTATGAAAGGATTACTACCTAATTAGTGAGATGTTTGCTGTCCCACTTAAGTACATAGCCTGTGTGGGAGTCCAGATGCAATACATGAAATAGTGAGTTCACGGTTACCCCAGGTGGTCTTTTGCACTCGTTGCTTCTCAGTATGTTTTAGTAAAAGTATAAATCATTGAAATAATAAGAAAGGGGATGAAATAATTGTAATATTTAATTCTTTCACTTCCTTCTTTTTAAATATAGCAAGTTAATACAACCTTGAATACGGTTCAGAAATGTAATTATTTAAGGTGAGTAGTAATCCATGATTATATGGATGTTTTTCTTCTTTCACTGTGTAAATCATACTTTTCAAAAGGGGCTCTAGTGAATGTCAAGAAGACTTTATGCAGTTCTGCATATGGTCCTTCACAGACTGTTATCAGGTGATGCACAAAAAGGCATGCTGGTCACACATCATGACAGCAAGGATAATGCCTTGGGCTGGAAAATGCTTTTAGATGTGGGAAGTATGCAGTTATCCTTGGCTTTGCCATGTTGGGGTTGCATGGGAAGGGAGCAGAAATTTGGTATAAAGTAAAGCCAGAAAAGGCACAGAAGCAAGGAGTGAGACACTGCAGAAATGAAACTCCTTGGTCTCTTCATCCCAATCCCTGCAGTTGTGTGGGCCTTCCAATTTACAGCTGAGCTGTCACATGTCACATGGTTGAATTGTGGCAGGAGTGGCACAAAAAGCCAGCTTGTCTGTCAGGCCAGCACTTGAAGATGACAATTCTGCAAGGAAATGTCAGCCAGGAGTCTTTTTTTCTTAAATTACTTGAATTATTTCCCTAGCAGTGGTCCCATTTTTGCCAGTTAACTATAAACCTTGGGGTAACACTGTGTAGGTCAAGTATATGGTTGAGGAATCTAATAAAATTGTTGATTTCCTTCTATTATTAACTAGAAGAGAGTGTTTGAATCTGTACTGAAATTACACAACACAATTTTATAAGCTCCACTGCATTTTGCTCAGAGGCTGAAAAACAATGTTAGATGTTCTTGCATGGACATTTAGACATGCTGGGGGTGAGGAGAAGAAAGCCTTTTTCATTCTGTGTTCAAGTTCTCTTTGTTTTTCAAGGTTTAGTTAATCTTTCCTTGAAATGCTGGTATGTCCCATTTTCGCTACCGAATTTGTTCATAGTGCATAAATGCTTCTAAAAATCCTGAACAGGGGATGTAAGAGCACTGATCAGCTGAATATGGTTCTGAAGCTGTGGTATGAAGCTGGAAAATAAACCAAACACAATCCTGCACATGGACTTCTGTGGCTGTGGCTATAAAACAAGAAAACTTAGTCGAAATGCTGCTTCAGAGAAAGTACTTTGCTACTGCTCTCTCTAAATGCTGTGTCAGATGCTGGTGTCCGAACATGTTCAAAGTGAACAGTGCAGTATGGAGATGTGGGCTGGTGTGAAAGGCCCTCCTTACAGAAGATGGGCTGGAGTTGGGGAAAGGTTTGGCTAACCCTGAGGTTTCAACAGCTGCTGCTAAAGGACAAGGTTTGTGCTTCTGTTGATGTCTTGGAAGCATCTCTGCTGATTCTTTCCAAAGCAGGTGCTATTTGCCCAAAATGCAGGCATATTTTTTTGCATAAGGCCTTGATTTTTAAGCAGTTAAAATTCAAGGGATTTGCTCTCAAAGGCTTCAACTGACTGAAATAGATTCTAACAGTCATGACATTTAACATTTTAGAGGTGAGATTGTTGGCCGCCCTTTAACATGGGCAACCATTTCTGATGTGGAGCTAAACAGCAGAAGATACAGAGGTTCAACATCTAGCATTGAGAAAAAATCCCCAATGTTAAGCTGGTGTTCTCACCATGATTCCCCTGGCAGTGGGGAGAGGTGGAGGAGAGGGAGGATGGCAGGTAGTTGTCAAAGGGCTGTTACTTGTCAAATGCTGATCTATTTTAAAAGCACCAGAATGGAAGCTGTGGGACAGGGATGAGTTAGCAGGAAGGCAAACCCAAGTGTGCCACAAAGCTGTCCTCCTGAGATTTTGATTCAGAGAGAAACTCAGATTGCTTGACATGCCTTTTAAAGGTATTCCATACATCTCCTATATGGATTACCTCTTAAGGTGCTGCAAGTAGAATGTTTGCTTTGTGATACCAGTAGTGATGGCATATTTCTGTAACTTAACAATTGTCCAGGTAAATTGCATATTGCAATGCATAGTTGCTTTAGCACCCATACTTCTTATGAGGGCACTTAATCTGTCTGAACATAGCTAGAAGTGTGTAGCAAATTTTGGATGAAAAGAATGCAATAATACCCATCTGTGTAAATACCCATCTGAAATTACCCATCTGTACAATCAGTGCCTGTTGAAGATACAATCACTGAGCATTAGTGATTCATTTGCAGTTCTCAACCCGTTGATTTCAAAGGTGGCAATATCAAATTAGTGCAATGTTCTTGTTATCTAAATACATATTGGTGGTTGTTGTTTTATATAGAAGGGTCAGACAAATGTTCCTGCAAGTTGGGAAGCACGAATGCTAAGAAGAATGTGGAGGAAAGAAAATGAGAAATTAGTGCAAATGACACGTGTATATGGTGAAAGGGATGAGTCAGACTTGGATGTGCTAATAGCTGTTATTGATGAAGGAACTCTTTCTCAAACAGTTGTTAGTATGGTTTAAGTTTATCATTTGGGGACCTGTGTGTTTATACCCAGGCTTTAACAACACAGACTGTTCAAGAGCTGACACTCCTAGCCACTTGTTCACAGCTGCTTGCACACATGGCTGCGTGGAGATCTTGAAGATCTTCTCCAGCAAGATGATCTATCCCAGAATCAGGAACTGGCTGTACTGTGTTCCCTTGGCTGGGAGGATACATGTCAGTTATTGAAATAACCTTGATAAGGCAGGAAGAGGGCAGAGAATAGAGAGCTTTAATATTTCACCCAGCATATCTTTAGCTTTACAGGGCATAATACGTGGCACACTAGAAGTATCTAGTTACATACAGCAGGAGGAAAATCTGCCCATCAGTGGAGTTATCTGAGTCAAAGAGAGGGGATGTTCTCCTCGGCTTTCACTTCTTTCACTGCCTAAGCAGTTCCCCTCTTTTAGAAGAGGCTGCATTGATTATGCTTCTTCAGG
Organism: Donacobius atricapilla; assembly: GCA_013397315.1. NCBI lineage: Eukaryota > Metazoa > Chordata > Aves > Passeriformes > Mimidae > Donacobius > Donacobius atricapilla. The sequence continues at coordinate 17,097 of WBMY01013598.1, read as the reverse complement.
ATGATATTAATGAACATTTGCATGGTAGGGACAACTCCAAACAAGGGAACTGTGTTCAAATGTCACACAAATTCAAATAGGCATTGCTGGACCGAGTGTGTGTTTGGAGTGGAGACGATGCTATAGCTCGCTAAGCGATAGTTCACAAGCACCAGCTATTTTCTAGGACTCTGGTCTTTATCCAAATCCCTGCTGTTTTTTGATTTGCAGAGCTTCTGTTGAAATCCTGTCCTCTCTCTGAATAGAAGAAACCTTCACACAGATAACTTTGCCTCTGGTCAGCTATTGCAAAAGGTGCCTCAGATGGTTATAGGAACTCAGGGAAAGGCACAACTGCCCAGTAAAAATGAAGATCTGCTCTCAAGTGGAAAGAGATTTGACTATGACCCATGGCAATTGTGTCTGGCTACAAATCCTGCTACAATAGCAGCTTTAGAATACTGAAGTCATGTTAAAGTCATCAGTAAGAAATATATATTTAGGTGCTCTTTTGCCCATTAGTAGCGCAACCTATAAAAACACACCATGAAGCTCTAGAGCTTTTGATGTCTTCTAGGCAAGAATGTGGCTTCATAAGACAAGACAAACTCTTATCTTAGTACCCCTTTCATGAAACTCTGCTTTTCTGACTGTGAAGGAGTAAATTTTTATCTGAAATGAAAATGAACTTTGGCTACTAGCTTTTCTACCAGGGTAATGCTGCAGGAAGAAGTATACTTGGCTTCCCAAATGATTTTTGATTACAACCCTTCCCATTAGCAGTATAAAACTGCTTTGCATTCTCTGGAAATTAATGAGAAAGCCTTATCAAACCTCTCGGATATTTGAAAATGTTTCAGCAGGGAGAGCTAGTGGTTGAACTAGATAGGTGATACTCTCTACTAGACTAGAGGCTTAGCAGAAGGGAAAATTAAGCCACTAACTAGAAAACCTGCTAAGACATTTTAATATTTTAAGCTAGTCAGGTAAAAGGTATCACCTCCCTGTATAAAATCTACATAATGGTATCACTTAAAATGCTGGTTTCGTATTGCTGGTCTTCTCCTCCAGTTCACAGATTTTAACAAAATACATCCAAGTGTTAAAAGTTGATGGATCCTGCTGTTGACCTTCTGTCATTGAGGGAAAATTGGTCATTTATTCCCCTTTTTCTGCCCTCAGTTATGAGTTAGAATAATCGAATTTTACTTCTTGCAACTCAAATAACAATTACTCCTTACTGCACCATGAGGAACTTCACTAGATGCCTCAGAAAAATACGAGTTGTTCCCTTGTTCTTTCCTGCTAAATGTTTTTTTGATAAAATCAAAGATTTACAATAGAGGATGCTTTTTCTTTGTACCATAATCCTGCAGGGTGTCTTCAGGATTCTGCTTTCCAGGAGCCATTAAGCTGATTTATTAAGAAAGTGAGCAAGGTCTAACTTGCCCAGATTATTATCGGAACCTTTTGAAATTAGGTAAAGCAAGCTTGTTATCCAGTTCTCTGGAAGAGTTGCTGCTCTTAGTAAGCCTGCATGTTTTACTGTGTATCTAATCACTTATAAGTTCAAAATCTGGGCCTCACCCTTTGCTCTACACAGTCCAAATCCTTTTGGGTTGTTAATACTAAAGAATGTGATAAAAGAATTTAGAATCTTTGATGTTACCTTCCAATTAAAAAAAAAAAAATTTAAGGTCCTTTTCTCGTCTGGTACAGCAGGTAGTGTTTGTGCTTCCTCCTTGTCTCTTTCAAGGAGTTACCCAGATCTCACCCCAACTCTCCCTTCCTGAATTGTTCTTTGAGCCACATCTGCTTGTTCTTGTTAGGTTTTTTGCTTTCTTCTCCTATTCTCCTGGTTCTTGTGGTATTTCTCCCGACTCGTCTCTCACTCTCCTGCAGCTCTGTATGTGCAGCCCTCTACCAAAAGCAGCGTAAGCCTTAGCCCCTTTTCTAGAGTGCCCGAGTGACCCCAGGAATGCCTTTGTTTTGGATGGACAGTGATGTATGTTCATGTTTGGAGCGCAGACTGCTGAAGTCTTTTAGAGAGCATATGAAATAATTCCTAGCATTTCTACTAGTTTAAATATGTACTGTGTTGATTATGATAGATTCTTACCTTTGTTATCAAACTTCAAGTTGGCCAAACTTCCATACACAGAGATAGGCTTCAGGGTGCTGATGTGGCTGGTGATGTGTCATTGAATGCAAAGATTGTTCCAAAGAGAGAGCTCCAGTCTCTCCTTCTGCCGGTGAGCTCTGGGTAGAGATTCTTGTTTCACTCCTCCATGAACTTCAGGTTTTCCTATTCCTTCACCACTCAAATTTACCAGAAATTAAAGTAAGATTCTTTCTGCTTACAGTTCTCCAGATTGCTTCCTGTGCCTTTTTATAACAATATAGTGTTTTCTGTGCTCCTGTCCTCCAGAGCAGAAGCTGATCTTGAGAGATGGTGTGATTTTTGGTCAAATTGCTAATGGAAAGCTGTACTAACTCCCTCGGCTTTTTGCTGATACTTTGCAGGTCAGAAGAGTGCCAACCCAAAAGACTGCCTCTGGAAGGAGTTTCTCTTTAAGGGACTCTTCTGGGAAGCTGTCAGTGCTCAGCTCATTGAAGAGTCACAAACTGGGTTGTGCCTCCCACAAACTCTGAAGCTGTACAGCGGTCAGAGCCAGTCCTTTGGAGATGGAAGCATTAGGAAAGACTCAGGAAGGAGTGTTCTCTTAATATTGCAGTGAAGGAAGTGGAAGATATCCCAACAGGTAGTGAATTGTTTTCTGGGACAATTTAATAAAGCTATAGTGACCCTATAGTGTTGAGGGAGTAACACAAGCATCCCTTAGAGGTAGTTACCTTATTTCTTTGGAGAAACATGTAATTAGTGGTGTTCTAACAGCTGCTTTCCATTTCCAGGTTGTTCCACTCTTGTATCTTGTTCAGAACTGAAGATCACTTAAGGATATTGGCAGATAAGGTTCTTTTATCCACAAAATGCCCTTTCCTTTCCTTGGCTTTATCTTTCCCTCTTTCAAGCATCAACTGTTGTGGCAACAGGAAGGTCGGAGGCAAATAAGCAGCTGGCAGTCTTCCTAATGGGCAGAAACATAGGCTGGAACCCCTCCTGAATTCAACAGCACAGTGGTAGAATTGCAGTAGCATTGCTAACAGTGGCATAGAGTGCATTTTGAGCTCTCAGGGTGGCTGGATTTAATGAGGCGAGTTACTGCTTGTGCTAAATCTTCTACCAAAGCTGAACAATGTGATGCATGCAAATGCAGAAAACATAGTGTAAGGTTTTAAAATGGCTCTCCCTATTTATTTGTTTTTCAGAACAAAATGATAAAATATGGTTTGGGCTGCAAAATGCGGTCTGACCTAGCCGCTTACTTGTTGATTCTGGACTACTTCAAGAAGGAAAAAAGAGGGACATCGTGGTTGCCTTTCTTAATCTGGCTTTAATGCAATGCCCTTCTTTTAGCTTTGCAGGTTTTCCACAAATGAGAGGAAGTGTGTGTATGAGGGGAAGTAGGTTTGACAACTATGGAATTAAATACTGGTATTCCAGGGTTTGATTTCTAATACACTTGTATTTAATCCCCTCTGCTGTCGGTGTCTTTTGTTGGACCCTTACTCTGCAGACTGTTTTTATGACATATTTCTATTATGTTTTAATTCATGCTTTTTTTTTGTCTGCTGAGAGTTTCCTTAGCTCAGACTGTTCCCAGTTATAGGATAAAAAAGGTAATTTTACAACTGATTTTCCAATAAAGTGACAATGTTTGGTAACTTACCTTTATTTGACCACACATTTAAATTTTGCAGATTTACCTAGACAGATTCATTCTTGATGTGATTGAACGGCTGAATGTCCATAGTTGTCTGTGAATGGAGGTCAAAATATATTTCTGATCTCAGTCTTACTCTCTTGAGCTTTGATTGAAGTGTCAATCCAAACTCCTTTGCTTGGCATCATCTGCTTATTAACTTGAAATGAATCCAGAGTTTAAACACTCTCCATGCTTCAGGGCAGTTCAAATCTGAATTTCAAGGAGGAGGAATATCTGGAGGTAGACAGGAGGAAAGCCAGTGGGGTTTCCTAATTAGTAGAAGTGTTTTAATTAAGTGGAGTGGAGCTACACGAATTTGACAATCTGAGCTCCTCTTTAGACTGTTGCTGTCTATTTGGAGACACTTGCACTGGTAGTGGTTCCTTCTCACAGCAACACAGTTGTGAGAGCCATTTTATTCTGTCATTTTAATGGAAGTTAAATCAGGAGTGATTGTATTTGAAGGCTGTCACTTCTGGCTGACAACTACTTCATCTCCATTTTCATGCACTCAGCTTTATGTTTCTGAGCATCTCCTGCAAAGGTACATCTTAAATATCTGGACTTCCGCATGCTTGTATTATATATGAACTAACTACAAAATCCATTTGTTTGAGAACTATTCACAAGTCAACATTTAGACATGTAAGGTATGAGAGTGTGTGTTTGGGTCTGTGTTTGATGGCAGACTGGATTTAATCCTAAAATACCTTCCAGGTTGCAGCTATAAACACAACTGCTGTGAGCAGCAGTGGGTATGGTCAGCTCAGCATGTGTCAGGCTGTATGGTGGCAAGTGTCAATAGAGCAGCTCTTCTAGAGTCACTGCTATTTTTAGTGCTGGGGCATCCCAGAATACTGCAGCTGCTGCCTCTTGCACTAAAAGCTTTTCTTTGGCCCCTGCTAGCTTCTGCTCCTGGGATCTCTTACTTCTCCCCTATGATGGAATGGCAGTCCAATGGTGATGACACCTGGGGTCCCTGGATCTTGGTGCTCAGCCATCTAGAAGCAGAGCAGAAGGTATTGGAGCCATTACAGCACTCTGGGGCTGGAAGGGTGGAAGAAGCAGGACCTGGGCTGCCTGGAATTGTGTGGCAGTGAAAAAGTACTGAATTAATTTTCTGCGGTGCTTAGGGCAAGCTGTCACTGTGCCCCAGCTTTTCAGGAATGAAAAGGTGTTACAGTCTTTACAAACTCCTCTAGAAAGTGTAGTAGTGCTGCTCTGCTCACACAGAGCCCGTGAATGGAAGCCTCCTGGGAAGCATGTTTGCAGTGTGGGGATCAGCAGAGGCAGTGGCAGGGATCTGCTCTAAGGAGCAGCATGTACACAGCGATGCAGTTCTGGTTATGTGACACAGGGGCCTGTTCTGTCCTGCCCCCTGAATCGTGGCCACATCTGGACTCTGCCACTGTCTATGAGCAGCATGGTGAGTTCAGATAGGCTAGGTGGGCATCAGCCAGTGGGCATATACTGAAAACTGTTAGGAGGCTCAGCAGCAGGGAGAGTAGGGATATTCTTTTTTTAGTTGTGGGAGGAATCACTGGCAATTCCTTTCTAAAAACATCATAGGAGCGTTTAGGCTTTAGTGACTAGAGGCTTGGCACCACAAGTTCTCATCACTGTGAGAAGCCCTCTGCACTTTGCAGAATTGGGCTGCACCTCATTATCCAGGTTTGACTGGCACATGAACTCTTCCTTTTTTCCCTACACCTTGCCTTGCTTGCAATTTATTTTTCAGTCCTGTGGAGACAGCTGATGAATTTTATATGGTCATGGCACTTACGAATTGTTAGTCTCCTCACGACTGAAGGCAAATGTCAAAGGCACCATGTGTTAGAAAAAGGTATTTTGTTTGGCAGGTAGGCTTATTCAGGAAGCAGGCTTCTGTTTTATACATACTCTGCATTGCTCAATTTGGTGCATCCATTCTTTGAGCACCCATGCTGTAGCTGTCTTCTGTGGCTGAATGCCTGCTCCTCATTTAGGTAAATAGCGTTTTCTTTGATGGTGGAGAAGGAAGAAGGTATGATCAGTGAATCCTTTCGCTTTGGCATTCTCCTAGTAAGCGGTAAGCAGAACATGTCTGTCGCCTCTGCAATTTGAGGTGCAATGTGAGCTGGGTTAGAACTGAGTTGCCATAAGGAAAAATGTTCGTGGCCATGTCCTCTCTTGTTGCTGACTTAGTCTTCCTGCCTGAGTGCAAGCAGGTTTCTCCTGCCAGTGCTCAGAGCTCTGGCCTGGCCTTTTTCCAGGAAACAGAAGAGACTTCTGACATTCAGGCTGAGCAAAGGACATTTGATACTAAGCTTATTTTTCTCTATCTTCCAGGGCTTCTCTGAGAGAGGCAAAAGCTTTCCTAGAAGACCTGGCTCTGAAATGGTTCCCTGTAGAGTTTGCATCTGGTCTCTTTTAACCTCTCACTTGTGTCAGTGCAGAGAGCTTATTCTGGAGATAAATCTAACAACCTTGGTACTGACTTTTGGGAGCGGAGCGAAGTGTCCCCACCCTCTACTTCTGAGCAGCGACAGCTGCAGTCTGCAGACTTTGCTCAAAAGTGGGTGCTGTTCTTCCCAGGCAATGTCTGTGTGAATGTGAGCTGGTCGAAGGGGAAATGGGAAGATGATTGAAAACAGCATCATGCTTGCAGCACTGATAGTGGAACACCCCCCAGGAAATATGTTGTATTCACCAGAAACCCAAACCAGAATGTTTCCTGCTGAGCCTATGCATGTTCTCCCTTCACCTGAGAAACTAGTGTAACTCAGTGAGGCTGGGAGACTCCAGGTACAAGGACCATCATAACTTTAAGACCTGTGTATTGCTAGTGTTTTACTGGCTCTGCAGGAAGGAACAAAGTATGGTTTGGGCCAGCATGCTGGAAGGATGGGGTTGGTATGAATGAGAGCAAAGGTATTTATTTCCTTATAGATTGACCTAAGCAAGTCAGATACTGGATAGAATATAACTCTTGTTGAGTAAATCTAAAAATGAGATTACCGAAGAATTTTGATGCTGTAACTGTTCCAGCAGAACACACATCAAGGAAAAGTAGAGCTGCAGGGTGTGGCAAGCACCTATACAAATATTGTCCCTAACAGTCTCTAGTGGTTGGATATGCCATTGTGCACATGTGAAACATGCCTCTGGTAGCTGCACCTCAATTCCTGTAGCTCTGTATTCTGTCTCTCCTCAATCTTCATCTCTTGCCTACCAGCCCTGTTTACAGCCACTGGCTGCCATTTCTGTGCTGTTGTGGTCCTTAGCCAGTCTCTGTAAACTCAGGCACTCTGCTGGATGGTGGTTTTGAACTATTTCTACTTTCTGTTTTTAACTATTTCTTACTTGCTTCTTTCTGGATGCTGCCTCCCTTACGGATTCTAGAGCTGTGATGAGACAATACAGGGCAGTTTACAGGGAGCTCTTCAGATTATATTCTGTTGTAATTCTTTAGTTCCTACAGAAATGATTGATTCCCTCTAGTCTTAGCGTGGCAGGCTCATCTTTCACCAGTGATGAGTGGTGGAGTAAAGTAAGTACAAGGGAGATGGGGATGTAGCCCTGGAGAAAATGACGTTGGAATGGAAAGTAGGGTTACTTCTCTGCTGTTACACACCCTGTGGATATCTGAAAGACCTCTCACATGAGAGTTTCCTTTCTGCTAGCAGTGGGTTTCATAGATGGATAGTTTGGGTGTTCTGAGTTGGTACAGGTGTATCTTGGCAGTAACACAGCTGAACTGGAGCAAAGGATATTGTTGACTGTCCCTCAGCTGCTGGGGTCAGGATGCATTTTTGGGTTGGATAAGTTGAACTGAGTGGCAGGGACAGGAGATGCCACTACGCAGATTTTAAGAAATTTCATTCAAACTAACAGTTTTTAGAATCTAGCATATGAATTTCTCTTCTCATACCAGGAAGGTACAAGGGATATGATTAACATAGAGTTTTCAAAAGCAATGCACTTCAATATAATGAAAAATACTGACCTGTATTTGATTCCATTTGGGATCTCGGGTAACAGTTGCAAATGAGGCCAAGCTGAATTCCTTCAGCATAGGAAGATTTCAAGAGCCGCTCTGGAGTATGCCCAGAATACAAAACACAGCCAACACCCCTGCATTATTGGCATGATGTTTCTCTGAGTGGGTGATGTGGGTGTGTGTGACTTGGTAGCTAAAGGGGGAGTTGCACTGCTTGAATTTCTACAGATTAATTCACTGATGCCTTAATGCTTGATGAAGTTGGGATGCTTGGTCTCCTGTTGGAATTCCATTTTGCAAGGAGTTCCTTTCTTTATATCGACAAGAGTTGTTCAACTGCTATGTATTTTTAGTAAAAGCTCTCTTTTTCATCCAGAAGGCTAGTTGTTTGGATCTTTTGCTTGTTTGTATGTTCTCCTTTTCCAGGAAATGTTGTTTTTTTTTTTTTTTTTTCATGCAGTCTCAGTGGGATTTACCAAAAGAAGCAAATTCCCTTCTTCTCCATTTTCCAGGGAGAGACTCGGGGCAGTGAGCAAAGGAATTCTAGCAAAGTATTATATAGAAAATAACAGTGCACTGAACTCTAGTCAAAAGTTTGTTATATGTATGTGATATGTACATGTGGATATACACCTATATGCATATATATCTCATGAAAGCCTGAGCATCTTTGTGGAAAAATGTCCTTGCCAATATTTTTAGTTTCATTAGACTTTTCTTTTTCTGTTCTAATAATCCATGTTCCTTTGGGGATAATCAAAATCTGTACCTGTAACTTTACCCCTCCGTTAGTTTCAGTTTCTATGTTGTATTAAACCCATTCATTGTCTGACTGCCCTCTCCCTCATTCTCTGGTGATGTGTTGGGCCTATAATCTCTGAATCCTTGTGTACTGAAATTGGTACAGTCTCTGCCATCCCAGAGGGGCCTCTAGAGCATTTCAGATGGTAATTTCAGGACAGGATGGGGGAGGCCTGATGAATCTTAAGCACATGTTTTTCCTTCATTACCCTCTACCCACCCATTTCAGCATAACTGCACATTGTGTCTTTTAAAATTGTTTTCTTTTTTCTCCTTTTGTTGAGGCCATACCCTTGGCTTAGTCACTCCATAGTTCTTTCTATGTCAGAAGTATGCCCTTGTGTTACAGCAGAGCCTTGCATCGCTTAGTTCTGCTGCTTTGGCACAGGGAGAACTCTTTCTTCTTTTTCACTCAAATAGCAAAGTTTCCCTTTGGTATAAATAGATTAATTGCAGTCTTTGTTGGTTCCCACTCAGAATTGTGTCCCAGACATGAGCAGGCTGGTTTGTCTGCCAGACAGGGTGCTCTGATGGTAGTGCTAATGTGGTGTAGTTCTCATTTGCTCCCCTGGCACATGTTAGCCAAAAAAGGGTTTGTTCTGGGCCATTTCCTGCCAGCCATTTTCATCTTTCTTATTTAATGGTGAGCAGAAAATGTATAGGACACACCATTTGGGCCTGTTTCACAAAGAACACGGGTGGTATTGCTGCAGTGCTATAATTGAGCTTTGTAGCTGTTGTAGGGTACCAGAAGCAGTTGCTATTTCCATGGCTACTTTGACATATTTAGTTTCTAGATCAACAAGATCATTCAACTCAATTGATTTACAACACAGTTGATTTATTTTCCCACCAATTTTTTATCACATCTAAAAATCAAAAGCAATTCTGCTAGCAGCCCAGTTAGTTCCCTACCCTTCATCAAATCATAGATAGTAAGGACTAGGCGGAGTTCATAGTGCAAATCAAAACATAGGCTGGAGACAGATAAGAAGCCAAGCCTAGTGTGGATGGGTTCAACAAAGGTCAGATTTCAGCTGCTGCCTCTGCCTTATTCCCCTCTCCTTCCCCTTTTTCCCATCAGCTTCTCTGTACATCATCTCCCTCTTCTGGCTGTTTCAGGGTTACAGGAGCAGAGGGGCTGCCCTCTGGCCTTGCAGAGGAGATGTTGAAATCATCGTTTCAGCATGAGCTCTTTGGTCAGTATTTCCTCTTGGACTCAAAGATGTCCTCTGTGGCAAGAGGAGACTGGGAGGAAATTAGATAACACTAGAAAACAGAAGGTATTTTTTTATCCTGTTGGTGAGAAAGGACAATGGTGCTGGTTTAGGAGGTAGGGGTGATGTAGAATCTGTTTCTTCTTGCACATTTCTTACCCTGTCTGCCATTCCTCACATCTGGTGGGTGACATTAGGAGTTAGAAAGGAAGAGGGGTGCTGGTCTGGGAATTCACAGCCCTCTGACAGAAGAAAGGGAGAGGGCTGAGGAGGAGGTTAGTACCCTTCTGCCCCAGTAAGACATATGAAGGACACGAGTGCAGTCCAGGTGTAACTGGTATCTTTGGAACTTTAGCTTAAGGACAACAGTTCTATCTCTAAGTGCAGTGATGCCAAGTTTTTACTAAATATTCGGATGTCACGGCAACAACAGTGCATATGAAATCAAGGTAGCAGGTGTGATGTGCTTTAAGGATCACAGCATTATGCTATTGGAGCAGATGAAAGAGCAGATGGCATAATTTAAATTCCCAGGTTCTTTAGACAAGATCTACTGGAGGCTGAAAGGTACAATCCTCATGTCATTGTAAGGCATGTTATAATACTAGATTTAACATGTGCCAATCAAAATATGAGTCATAAAGCAGGAAAGAAAAATTACACTATAGAAGTAGGTGTGTCAAATCTGAGGAGCTGGAAGATTTTTTCTGTCTCAAGCTATTATTGTCCTCCAGTGCTGTGATTTGTACTTACCTCTGTTAGAATATCAGTAAGACTGTTTTTTGCTTTTCAATAAGGAATCCTTTTCTAAGAAATAATCATATAGGAGCTTCTATTCTGGAAACACCTATCCTTTAAACTAAGATTTTTACCCTAATTCAGAGTTGGAGATTCTTCCTTGCTGTTTTTTCATACATGAGAATTTTTGTTGTTATAGAAGGTGAATGTGATTACTGCTGTGCAAAGATGCAACTAAGGGCAAGCAGACACTGTGTTTTTTTAAGATGCAGACAGATAAATGAAATACCTTGGTGGAATAAAATAACCAGAGTCAGGGGGTGGAATCAACAGGCAGTTGATTCTAGGAAGGAGCTTGAACAAGGCTTAAGTTTGTGGTCTGGGGAAATCTGAAAATGCAGAGAACTACAGATGCACAGGTGTGTGTGTGTTTATGGAACAAGTGAGACAGAGCGATGTTGGAAGGGGTGCTGACAGAGCAAAGCACAGGGAGGAGCAAGCCTGCTATGGGGTTTTTGCTTTGTTGGCAGAAATAGATTGTTGAGTATATTTTTTTTGAGCCAGTAGGGTGATAGGTACATAACATCTTTACTGATAAAATATTTTTTTCTTAATAGGAACATAGATAGTCCTCGGATACTGGTGTACTGCTTAGGCAAAGTAGGCAACATAGGAAGAAAAACACTACTATTTTTTTTTAATTTTAAACTTTATTTAATTTTTATTAACATATTTTTTAACCAGAAAGAAGCAAATATCACTCTCTCTGTTAGGTTATGGCTGTAGGTGGGAGTGTGTGTTCTGTAGTGTTCATGATCCTTTTATGAGGAACTGGCAGAATGGGCAAACTCTGATGTATGTCTGAAGCAATATTGACTGAAGCAGGACTTTTATATCCTTAGTCTATTACATCGAGTGAAGTTATGAAGATGAGCAGTGGGTTCTCTCCCATTGGCTGTTCATTCCAGCATTGACCTTACAAAATTATGTGCTTAGGCTCATTGCCTTCGATTTCTTCCATGATTGAGGGTTGAAGAAATCTATGTTAGCTAAGGAGCTTGTTGAGAAGATCACCAGACTCACTTAATTAATGCCTATAGTAATAAGCTAGTCCATTAGTCTGCAGTGCCACCTAGCCTCCTCATCCTCTGGGGAGCAGGTAGTATGGCAGGAATATTTAGAAAGATGAAAACTACTAGGAAAACATTCATGTAACAATCTTCCCCCCCGTCATTTAAAGAGAACTTCTCATAAGAAGATTTTAATCAACAATCTGAAAATTGTTGCCCTGATACTAGCCAGTGGCAGAAAAAACAGGGAGAATTAGACATTATTTTTCTTCAAAATGTTAGTTCCTTGTTCAATGCAAGTATTACTCATAATTTCTAAGGAAGCAGAAAGCTGGTGCATGACTATTAAATTTTTGAACAGTCTGATTCATCTCAAAATGATTCAGAGACTATTGATAGTAGTCCTGTCAGGAGTTGCCATCTCTGTGATGAAGCTGGAGTGGTTAGTGGCATACCATGAGTGCTTTGTGGCATTTCATAGCAATCATGAGTTAAAAGTAGGCATGGTAATGAAGGCAGCAAATGTAGTTTTGCTGAAATGGTGATATTATCATCTCTGCCACCTGAAGAGGTCATGTAGATTGGCTTCTGTCCTTGGGTGGGTCACAGGGCAGATTGCTGGGGAGAAAAATGGCCCTGCGAAAGGGGAACCAAGAATCTGATGCCTGCCCTGTCCTTCAGGAGCCAGGACTGCTTCTTTCCCAATCCTCCTTCATCCCTGATTCTTTACTGAGTGACAGGAAGTTGGTGTGCTTGGGTTTGGAGAGTGGGTACTACAGCATAGCCATTTGGCTGTGTTCCATGGAAAGCCATGGTCCTGGAACTGCAGGAAGAGACCAAGACATTAGCAAGGATGTAGGAACAGCATCCCAAAATTTGGCAGGATTAATTAGGTTAGTGAAGGGTAAGAAACATGCCCTTACATCCCTGAACTCCACCAACTTTGCAAGAGGCCTTTGTGCTTCTCCCAGCCTCTCTGCCCTACCTTCACTTGAACCTTCTTCACTGTTGCAAGACAGAATTGTTTCTCCTCACCTTTTGGGTGGCTGGGTTCGCATTTTTTTGCTGTGCAGATGATGATCTGACTTGTGTTACAGGATTGTTGATAAATGTAAGATGGGGAAGATCTATTAAAATAATCAGTTTCTGACCAATATATTCCCATGACACCTGTGATAGCTTCTGTCTTCCTAAACAACAAATGTATTTAATCTGAAGCTTTGGGTTTCAGTAGCTCTGAAGAAACAAACACAGCTTTTTGCTTTGGCACAGTTAAACAGAATCTCCCTTCATTTAGACTTGTGAGAGATTAGCAGATAGGTCCTCTGTGAAAATCTGCAAATGGTGACTAAGCATGGGGAGAATAGGCAGAAAGTGGAAAACATGCTGTGCCACAGGCTGCCTTTGTGCAGTTGGGCTCATTTGCCACTGCTGAGTAAGACCACGGACTAAGCTCAACCAGCGTAGGTGAGATGACATGGGATACTGTTACTGGTTTTCTTTGGCGTGGATTTCAGCTTACATTGTAACACTGCTCAAAACCAGGGGTATCTAGAATGTATACCACAGAAGGCTTATATGAAAATTTGAGAGTGGGAGTTAGGAAAGGAAAAAAATCTACTGAGTTTCATCTCCAAATCCTACTAGATTTTCTTCTTTATCAGCAGACTTTCCTTCACTGTTTAATGATGCTTTTATAAATGAGTTTTGTTTGAGAAGGCACTGCAGTGGGTTTTGGTTTGACTGAGCCGTTTGAGAAGTGCACACATGTCTAATGGTTAGGCACAGCCCGTTTGCTCCTGTGGATTTCATTAAGGGGCCTGTTAGAGAGCTCTGGGCACATCTTACAGAATTTACTGGGTTAAACAGAACCCATCAGTAAGCCTTGTAAAGCTGTAAAAAGCTATCCAGATTCAGAGATAAAATGAATCAAAGGTCTAACACTAAAGCCATACCTTCTTGCTTTCCTGATGGAATGAGCTGCCCAGTCTCTGTATCTAACCAAACAAGAGCTGAGGTACTCCTGGGGAGTTAGAGAGCTACCATTTTTGCTTAGGCATAGATTGATAGCTCACTCTTTAAAAATAACTGGGGTTTTAAAGTGAGGGGCTAAAACTGGTAAAAAAAAAATCAACCAACTAAAGCTGGTCATAGTAGTATGGTGGTATTGAAAAGTATTAAAAGGCACTTGTGGATGCATCTGCTGTCGGCTGTGGTGTTTGTTTTATTCTAGAAGCTGAAAGGTTCCTTGTATTGTTGGAATGCTATAATAGCCCCAGAGAATGGCAGCATTCTATTGTATATGCTGGCTAATTATCCAACATGAGCGGCAAGTAAAATAAGGAAAGGGAATTACATTCTAATATTCTGAAAAAAACCCCCCAGCAACCAACCACAGTGATTTGTAAGGGAATTCATACAATCAAAGACAGTGGAACACCTGTAATTACTAACCACTATTAACAAGCTGTAAAGACTAGCTTTTGTAAATTGCATTTTACCCTACTTTGAACATACAATTTAGAAAAGTAATAGAAAAGGTACAAATTAGGACCAATTTTGAAACACCTTTCAATACTTTTTGTGATTTCTTTATATCCATTATAATAGCTTAGGTTCTATGAAAGGACTGAAAAGAGAGGTTTAGGTATAGGAAAAGGAATACCCAAATTCTGTGAGTAAGCTGTGATGAGTACATGCTTCTCTTTAATTGATATCCCGTATCACTAGTTTTGATCATTTTTCTGCAGAGTATGATAGCCTGACTGAGAAAGAGACCCTGGACACTAATCAATAGACAGCTTGAGAGTGCTGGAACACTGTTGCGTAGTAGCTGGGGAGTGTGTCAAGGAACAAATGCTGGAGCTTCTGTCTCCTTTTCTGCCTGTTGTCTTCATTCACCCAGTATTAAATGCATAAAATACTTTGGGAATGGAGCCCAGGCCTCTTGAATCCTTTGTTGTGTGATGAACAAGAAGGATGTAAGGTATTGCGAGAACATAAGACTAGGTTTCCGGTCCCCTTTAATCTAACTAACAGGTGATTATACAAAAGGCATTCAATGGCCCCAGCAGGGTGTTCTTGAAGGAAGCATGGCCTTTTTTTTAGGATTCTGTGTTCAACACAGTAGGATGCATCAGAGCACATCAGGCAGGTTAAGTGATCTGGGGATATTACATGCCCCAATGCTGATTCCTGGGTGTCTGTCAGACTGCAGCAGGAGTGAAGAACCACACTGCTTCAGCTGGGGTAGCTCTGGGCAGGCTCAGCAACACAGCACATATTGTCCTGGTCCAAGAGGGAGGCAGCTTAGACACATTCAGAGTTAAGCAGACTCCGGGTTTTTGGATCACATCTTATGATATCAGTTCCTTTCTTCTTTACAAGTGTGGCATTGCACCTCACTTCTTTTTGGTCCTGACCATACAGCAGATTATGCTGTTTGGCTTAAGTCTGATCACTTTGCTTTCCCATACCTCTGTGACGTGGGGTTAATGATGTAGCTTTTCTCTTGCCATTCACCTGTCACATCTCTTTAATTACTGTTTTTCATTGAGTAGGTGCCATCTTCTCTTCTGTGTTCATATAGTCTCCAGTGCATGGGTCCCTGCCCCCTGCCACAGCTTCTAAACATTATTGTTACATAATGCAAATAAATAATATGAAGATGTTGCTGTGGAAAAACCCTCGGAAATTAAGCCTGCTTTACTTCCCAGAAATAGAGCACAAATTACTTTGTACTGTCCCTTTTAACTGCACCCATTGGCTCCTTTTGACCCATGATAGTTTGTGCTGTATACTTTTAATACCAATAATAACAACTACTTCCCTAATCCTTAGCATAAGAAGGAACAGGAATGTTTGGCATTTTCATCCTGGTTTCCAGGTTGAAAGTCTCTGTGTACATTGCTTGGCCCTCAGTTGACAGTGTTGCTTTATGTCAACAGAGGAGATAGTCCTGTGCTCCTCTGGGGCCTCTCCATGGCCCAGGAGCGCCATTTCAACCCAACCTGGGGCCATGAGTTCCTGCCGCCGTGACACGGAGAGGATCTTGGTCTCCAGCTCTGCTCTGCTGGGCCCAACCCATGGGCTGATGTCCTGGCTTGACCGTAGACCTGTCTTATTCTTATAAACTTGCCTGATGATCTGGACTCATGGCTGAGTGTGTTGGCCATCTGCAGGCCTGCCCTGCACACCTTGCTCATGGCCTGTAGGACAGATACCTGGACAGGGCAGAGACCCTGCCTTGTCAGTCATGTTAGGAGCTGTCAGCTTTCATTGCTTCCTGACAAAGAGCTTTATATTAAAAAGTTGTGAAATGTAGCTCCAGTGAGAAGGGAGATGAAATGTAAAATCAGGATTGACTTTATGAGGAATTCAATGCAATTATTAACATATTAACTTTGTTTTCCCCTTCTACTAACATACACCTAACTTTGAGCTACAAATCCCCACAGTCTTGAATGAAATCTTTTAAATTATTGAAGTAATCCAATTTGAGTGTTGTTCTTTCCCTTTGTGGTGCAATTAGAAGTTAACTATTTCACATGCTGCCTTACACAAGGAAAAAGCACATTGTTGACATCCTGTGCTGATTTTCTCTCATCGTTTTTTCCCATAGCCTGTACTCAGGTTTGACCAGAATCAGTCAGATCCTTGGCATATGTAAGTGCCTCAGTTAGAAGGGAGATTAAACTCCTTCAAACTCCTTAATCAAAATACCCCTCTCATACTCCCAGAATAAAGTTACAAAGCTGCAACACCTGTCCAGGTGATGATTTATTCCTGTAGATGAAAGGCAGGAATTGCAACTCCCTTTTCATTCTCACATACCTTCCACCATTCTCAAGGATCTGCAAAAATACTGTCTGTAGTTTTTCAATGGCCATTTTTTATTTTCTTTTAAAAAGGATACTCTTGACTAATGTACTCAGAATGGGATAAGGACTACTTGATATGCGTAGAAGCACTTAATACAATTCAAAATGACAAGTTGTCAAAAAATGTAACAGTCAGCCAGGGGTGGTGTACCTGATGTGGAGAGAAGACCATTAAGTGTCTTGAAGTTTAAACTGGACAGCCCTGCTGTGAAACATGCTTGAAAGCCCCATTGCCTGCTGGGTTGCTTCTGAGCCTTTGAAAGTGCATGAGGGTAGATTAAGGACAGATGTTAATTTAAACTAGAATTCCTGAATAGCAACACAAGTAGACAAACTCGAAGACAGACCATCACCTCCAATACAGCCATTATTTCTCTGTTGCACTGCTGTTCTTTTGTTCTTTCCCCCAGTGGAATGTCTCAGCTCTGTTTACAGTGCCCAGCAATGCCACTTCTGTGACTGGGACCTGGAGGAGGTGGCTGAAGTTCTCAGCTAAGCTTAATTTACCAGGTAATTCCTTAAGGCTGTACCTGATTCTTGTTTTTTTTAGTCCATATTGGGTAGATGCACTAATTTCCTTTTAACCTTTTGTCCTAGAGTGACTTT
>WBMY01013597.1:188115-327133 GCA_013397315.1 Donacobius atricapilla | reverse complement strand
GCTGGGCGGCCGGCGCGCCGGGGGCACCCTGCCCCGAGGCCGGGGCGCTCGCAGCGTTCGCTCCCCTCAGAAACGCCCTCCCCCGGGCCGCCGCGGGGCCACGGGCGCTGCTCGAGGGCCTGACCCGGCCCACCCTGGCGCATCTTCCCTTTCGGGGACACCACCTTGCCCCGCTGCTTTCCCGGCGCTTTCCGCGGTGCGTTCCCCCGCGGGTGTCACTGCCCGGCCGTGCCGGGCGCTGCGCTCCAGCAGGGAACCTTGGAATGATCGGGAAAGGACGGGACGGGCTTCCAGCGGCAGAGCAGAGTCCGGGCCCGCCGGGCGGGCAGCACGGCTGTGCCCCCCGCTGTGCCCCCAGCTGTGCCCCAGCTGTGCCCCCAGCTGTGCTGGCGGCATCCTGCCCGTCCCGGGGCAGTGGCAGCACCAGAGACACTGGGTTTGTCCCTGGCCCACAGCTGTGCTGTGGCCGTGCACGCGTAAAGTGTAAAGTGCAGGGGAATGGCGTTAGTTTGAATTGCGTGTCGCAAATCCTCGTCCTTCAGAAACACAGGGCAGAATTCCCATCTGGGGCTGGCAACTCTGAACAGGCAGGACAGCGCCATTGGCTGTAATGTAAACTCCTGGGAGTTAGACTTGTAAGTCATAGGTAATCACCTGGGGCGGTCCAACTTTAACTCGTGATCTCATGTGAGATTCACTGTAATAACTGAATTAGAGATAACTTTTCTTCTAATACATGAAACAAAAGCCAGTTTATATCTGCAAGTTTTTTCATGCATATTTTTTACTGGTTTGGTTTGGTTTTAGTTGCCTATTACTTCTGGGGGAATACTAGAATGCTTTTGTGGTGATTGGTTCATACTTCATCTTTACAATCACTAAATTGTAGCTAACAAGTTTAGAAAGGAAGAGATGAGCCTCCCTGTCCTCATGATGAAGTTTCAGGGGACACTACTTAGCTACCAGCAAGGTTCTCACTGTGACAAGAGACAGGTTACAAGCAACCCTGGAGTCAGAGTTTGGGCTAGCTCTTCAGTGAAGAACTTCTTTAGAAACACACAAAACAGAAATATTCTCTTGCTAATATGGTTCTGTTGTTGGTTTCCCCCTTAATTTTGCATCATCTTTATTCCTAGACATGCAGGTCTGAACTCCAGAAGTTCGGTAAAATATACAACTGCCTGTTCACAGCGAGGATCCCAGATATGACGCTTGCCTGAATCATGACTGAAATTTATGACATACCTTGAGATTTCTTAGGGTGAAATTCTTGTTGATATGTAGAATGGGTGCAGCTTTTTGGGAAAGAACTTTTTTTTTTCTTTTACAGGTATACAAGTAGAGCTGGTTCACATAACAACTTACCTAAAATCAATATTCTTGAAAACTGAGAGACAATAATGAAAGTTTAAGTACAGTTAGTTACTAGGGAACTCTTTTTTGTTAAAGCAGTTCATACACAGATGTGTAAGAGTGTAGTTAATAACACTACATATTTAAATGCTTCATGGGCATATAGAGAAGGCTGATGTCTTCTGACAATTAATCTGAGCAATAAGCTGATAGATGTAATGAGTTTAGTAATGAGATACTAAGGTTTCATTGCGATATTGACAAGTCTGCCTCAATTGTGTCTTTCAGCATTTTTCTTGGAGTTCTATGGCACTGAATAATGTAATAACGCATATTCATATTTCTCCAAGCATTTTAATTTGTGTTTGTTCCAAATTCTATTGTCTTGTACAAGCTTTAAGAACATACCAAAAAACCACCCCAAACATTTGTTTGCATTCATTTGAAAAAATAAGAAAAATGAACTCACACAAGTATCAGTAAGAGGGGTCTTATTGAACAAATACAATTCATTTCTTTATCAGAGCTCTTCATTCACTCCTTGCAATATTGTATCATTTTTCTCAGTGGACAATAGCTTTCTGTTTAGAGTTGATACATGAAACCAATTAAAAACCGTTGGATTTTGATGGGAAAAAAAAGGGCTTAAAGCATTAAAAAATTAATATATTTTCCTTTCCCTTAAATAAATGTCCTTGGCTTTAAATGAGAGCCTGAAAGACTTTTGATGGAATATTTTCATTTTCAGCCAGTTTCATCCTCGTCTCACTGACAAAAGTAGATGGGAGTTTTGATTTTCCATGAAATGCATGTCACAAGAAATTTCTCATGAAAAATTGCAACAGCAATTTCCAGCTGACTTTCCAGATATGTGAGATACTTTTCCCTGAGAATCCTGGGTGATGACAGCATTTAAGGGGAAGAAAAGTCTTCCCAGGGTCAGAAAATATTGCAAGCAACAAAATTTTGTAACCCTGTCTCCCTTTAGTCAGGTGTATCAATACAGCAGCTGCACAGTTAAGCAATATTTTGAATATATTTAGGTCATATTTTAAAACTTAAATGCATTTCAGTTTAATATATGATTCTCTGATTTGAAATACTTATATTTGTATCTCTTGGAATTAGTTCTCATATTTATGGATACGTTCTGACAGTACTCAAAGAAAAGGGAGCCATTGGATTTCTTTCTTCTGGAAAGCAGAGAGAGAGCATATTATGAGTGTCCCAAGCAAATCACCTTTGCCCCTGTCCCAGAACAGGCTTGCAGATAATAAAATGGAAATAAAAATGGGTGCAGCAGCACCCATCCCTCAGCCTGTCAGCTGCCATCAGTCTCCCTCTGTAGACAAAGGTAAGAGAGGCAAGTCCTGCACACACTAAGCCTGAGCTGACACAAAGAGTTCTCCCATGGAAGGAGAGTTCTACAGAACACCTTTGAGTCAGCTGGAATTTAAAGTTATGAAACACAAAGCAGTTAAATTTTATGCGGGGTAAGAAAAAAACACTTCTCACTGAGTTTTTATTTATAAGGGATGTTTTTGGAGCACAACTAGAGTCTGGGTCAGAGGAAAGCCAGAAACAGGACTGGTACAATGGCACTGCAAGCAAACAGTACAATGTGTGCAAAGCTTAGGTCACTGCTGTCACTGCCCCACTCCAGTGCCAGTGACATTGATTTATAGTGGTAAAAGGGCAAAAATTAAGTGGTGGCAGTGGAAGGTAAAAGCAAGGAGGGAAAAGAAAGGGGAACTCGAGCCCTAACAGAAATAAGATCCTCTCATTTTGGAGACCACCAGAACAGCTGTGTGCCAGGACTGAGGTTTCTACCGCCAGCAGCTCTCAGTGCTGAGTGCAGGTGTTGCACTCACGTCAGGGGGTGATTCACTGCCACTGTGACACTGAGTGGTGCCACTGTGTGCCCTCTTTGCTGCACTGGGGGGATGTAAAGCAGCCACAACACAGAAATGAACAGTTTCCCAACAGCTGCCTCCAGTGGGGAAATTTTAGGCCTTTCAACGTGAAATCAGTGACTGTCCCAATTCTCTCAGATTCACACAACAGAAGATATAGGCATGCCTATACATCTTTGGGCAGAATTTTAAGACTCTGGGCTTGAGCACTGCATGGCAGAGGCAGACCCACATCACTTGGATGCCTCCTCTTTGCCTCTCCCACCACTGCCAGATTTCTTAGCATGCTTTTCCACCCTTGTGATTTTGGGTTTTTTTCTTCATTGAACAGCTTGGCATCTTAATCATAAAACATATTTCCCCTAAAGTCAATCCAGCTTGCTCACAGTTGTCATTAGTGGGCTTCACTTTTTAGTAGAGTTTTGGAAATTCACCCCAGGTGTACCACTTCCCAGGTTGACCAACCATCATGGAGCTCAACAGGACTGAGTAATTTACATCACAGTGATTCATGGCAACATATGGGGAGACTTATTAGAACAAAGAGAAAGGTGATGGAGTATCACAGTGAAAGCAAGAGATAAAAGGGAGAACAAATGCAACATGTGTTACACCAGGCTGTTACAATGGGGAAGGTGCTAGTCATAGTATGCTTCTCTCCCTTTTTATGCCTTCTTGTCCCTGCAGTACATCTGAGCCTACGCTAATTCCTTTTTTCGTACACCTCTCACATGCCTAAAATGTAAAACTAAAAAAATCTAACCCAGGTTTTGTTATTTATTTATTTGGTTATCTATATTTAAGTGTGCGTTAAAATATTGAGATTGAATATTTTGATAGGAAAAGACTGATAGGTTTATCATGCTGTCTGATCAAATTCACTGAGTCATTTGGAATGGAGGGGAAGAGCTAGAGTTTTCACAGTAAAATACAGCTATGGTGCTGTAAAGGAAATAAGTAATTTAACTCCCAGGAAAAAATCTGTTTGATCCTAAAAGGGATTCCTTGAATTTTGAATCAAAATACTTCATGAATGAATGTATTACATGTGTTAAAATAAACTTTGCACTCAGTAAAAGGTTCTTACTGTTGCTTCTGTTGTGTATGGGTTGGATAAATGTTCTCATAATGTTCCCCATAGGCCCAGTCATTGCTTGCAGTTGTAAAACTGCCTCTCAGTGGTTGCAACACCCTTTACCAACCAACCAAGCTCATACACAGTCACTTCACCCTACACAGGGATGGGTCAGGGCATTTCTTGACTTAATTCGCTTAATGAATTTTATAGGCAGCTTTGCTGCAATCATCAGCATAAGTATCCACACAGTTTTCCTCTGTAAAGGTCCTGCTAGCCTAGTCTCATGTGTAGTTAGCTACATGATCGTAGAAAAGCCCTTTTACCTAATCTAAAGCTAAAACCCATAAAGGGCTTAAAGACATCCCTGATGTTTTAGGGAACTTCCAGCATCTGTGTGTCACCTCTTTGCTGTCTGCTTGCCTGGCAGATGCCTAACATAGGGCAAAGATTTGCCACTGCTGTGCCAAGGCGGTACTTGTCTATCCATGGGCCTAAGCAGGTGAGAGATGTAGTGCACACTTATGTTCCAGGAATTCTGCTGTATATTCACACACAGGCAGATTAGGAAGTATGTGAAAGGTCACTGGTTATTAAGCTTCTGACAGAGAATTGCCTGTTATCTGTTACATGTAATTTCTATCGTGGTAGTTGGGGTACTCACCTGGCAAGTGTGAGAGACAATCTGCCCCTCCCAGATTTGCAGCAAACTTTCAAACCCTGATTTCTTGCTTCCCAACACAGCAGTTATAATGTGGGTCTGCAGTTCATTGTCATTCAGATTCTGTTGCTGAAAACATTTATATTTTGCTTGTCTAATTAGACATTTACTGAAGGTATTATCTAGTGTGCATGCATGCAAGAAGTCCATAGATTTTTAGTTACTCTTGCAAAGTGGAAGGATTTAAACAGGGAAGGTCGAAAAAGTCTCACCTTCAATGTTGGTTAAGGTGTTCACTGGAGATATGCATTTAAATCACAGAATGGTATCTGAAAACTTAATCTCTTCTACCATACTTGCCGACATGCTGTTATAAGCTCTCCCAGTCTCATCTTCAATTATACAGACCTGAGTTTAGAAATCAAACAACAAGATATATTCATATTTGAAAATCCCAGTGATGCATAGGAACCAAACAGCACTCAGAGCAATCTTCAAACGTTTGAATGTCCTACCAGCTTATGCAAGTATTGCCCCATTGAGACACTGACTGCTGGAAATCTCATTCCATATTGGTCTTACCCATTTTCTGTAGAGTATAATAAATGTTTTACAACAAGTGGTGAGTCACTAAACTCAAAATGTTTTTATTAAGATGGAAATTTTGTCACATTTTCCTTGAGAGAATGCCCATCATAGAGCTCCTTTTAACTGAGTAAATTTGTCCAACACTATGATGGACACAGCTCCTAATGATTAAAGAAACCCGTCTGTTAAACACCAAAACCCTGGAAATATCACCTAAGGAGCACAGTATCAGGACTTGGAATGCATGGATATATATAACATGTGAAGTCTGTCATCTTCTGTCTAAGATTTTAATAGCAAATTGGATGAGATCATGATGTCTTTCCCAAGGATTTCTTATAGTCTCTCTGAAGATACAGCTAGCAGTCATTTATTCTTGCTTATCAAGTGATTGCAAATTTAAGTCTCTGTCCTTATGAGATCGATGGAGAACTGACCGGTGTTTCATCTGTACCTCCTATGTACTAATTTGGGGCCAGAAGAGCTCTTGCATGGTCTCTCTAGCAGAGTCAATGGCAAATGAAGTCTGCATGTTAGCTTTCCACAGAAGGAGCCAGTGCTTTTCACATCTGAGATACTTTATGGTTTTGTATTGGTTTAGCATAAATGATAAGAAAACCAATTGTTAATCCATTTTAGAACTAACAGCTAAGCTGGCCAATCAGGTAAAAGGGGTACACCCTCTAGGACACCGCTTAAAAACAGNCAGTGTCGGGCGGGCTGCATTAGTAGAGCTGGAAGTCACAAACAGACTGTGTCTCTTGTGAAAAGTTACCAGAAGAATCAGGAGGGACTTGTCTCTCTCAAAAGACTGAATGAAAGACTATTTTATTAAGTGATGCTGACTTAAGAGTTCTGATGTTTTGTCCCTTTGCATTGTTTTTTCGTGGAAAAGTAAATTGTTGCTAGGGAGGAAGAGGGGTTGTTTTTGAGAGGGTTTCGTAGTTGGTTTTTTTTTGTTTGTTTACCTTTACTGTATGTTAATAAATCTAACTGTTTCTATTTTGAATTGAACCTGTTTTGCTTTTCTTTTAATCCTATTCCACTAAAATGAAAATTAGGCGAATGTGATAACCACTACATCTTTTGGTGTTTCTGCCCGGTTGTTGAATTTTAACCCATTACAGGTTTTCTCTGATTTTTCAGCGCTTAGACTCTTTTCCAGTTCCCTAAGGATGTGGGTTTGCAGTTCAGTTCTTGATGGACATGTGATAATTAAAGGAGACTGTTGGAACACAGGCTAAGGACTCCAAAGGGTGATTGGTTCTTTACTGTTTAGGCACAAGAAATATGCAAATATAGGAAAACTGATAAATGTGCATGTATGTATTGCAGGTTTTTTGCTTCCCCTTTCTAAGTATTTTCAGGTCTTCCTCAGTTGATGCAAGAGCTCCTTTCAGAGTTTAGATGAGAAAATGAACTAATTTACCAAGACAGTTTCCCTGCCAAGGACAAACGTTTATATTTATTAGTCATCAGTCACTATACCTCTGAAGGTGTGGTGGTTTGTCCTGTCACTTTCTAAAGGAGCCTTGTACAGTTCAGACATAAAAGAAAAATATCTTCCAAGTTTAAAAGGGAGCCTGCACCCTATCCTGTCTGTATGCACAGAGGAGGCAGATAGGCTATGTGTCCTCAGCCAGGCTTTGGGAATCAGCACGGGCTACTGGCTATTTCCAACTACCCTATTTGGCTAACAAGTGAATTAAATAGTGTAGATGTTGTCAAATCACATCTGGTTTAGTCTTGAGATCAGAGAATAAATCTGAGCCCACAGATGCAATTCTGAATCCTCACTACAGAATTAACTAATTTTCTGTTTGACCTTCTCTAGATATTCACCATGACATGCAGCAGTTCTATGCATAGGCTAATTGTGACTTTGACAGAGTCTATTCAAAAATTTTCAGCTTTGGTTTAGGGAGATGAGTAATTTTCTGTTACAGTATAGAGTTGTGTTTTAACTAAGATGGGCAACATCTGTGTTGCAGTTGGGTTCTTTAACACAGTTGTTTATGTGGTGAAATTGAGCATTGCCTTGCCTTTTGCATTTCAGAGTCATTCTAAATGCACCCCAGCATCACCTGAGCTCCACATAACAACAAAAGAACATTCACAATACTCTTGCTATGACCTGACTGCAAATTCTTGATGTACATGAATTTATCTTGAAAGGTATAACAGATTTGTTCTAATCTGATTGACTCTGAAGATTAAATAACATCTTGGATAAAGAGAGTAGAATAGCTTAGCTGTTCTGTATCATTATATCAATTCCAAAGCTATACAAAACAAATAAACATAAGCCCCAGTGTTCAAGCTTCATTAGGTTTATGTTGCAACAGCTACACTAAACAAAATTACAGATTCAGTAAGATCTTATCATGCTGATGCTGCAGCTGCACTGGACAGGATCACACAGTTATTCTTATTTGCAGGTTTTTCTAGGAAACAATAGTCCAGACCTCTTCCATGAACAGGTCCCTGCCCTGCAAACTTTGTCAGGCGCTAGCAAGATGTTAAACTCCAGCTGAATATGTAGATTCAATGGGCAGAAAAGGGTTGGAGATTTTAATCGTTCATCCCATATGACTATTCAGTGTCCATCCAGGAATTTACCTGTCAGAAAATATTTGTGTACTTATTTCTTTTTATTTTCCTTTTTTACAAGTACATCTGGTGGGGTCATTTATGGCAACCTCTCTATAAACTAACCTGTATGTTTAAGACTTTCTAAGATAACTTTACAGGCAAATATAAGAGAGGAAAAGCTTCCTGGATTTCTGAAGTAGTTGCCAAGGCCATTTGGGTTTTACTAGGGCCTGAGTTGCAAGGTAGTGAACTAAACTAAGGGATGGGTTGTGACATGATTGGTGTGAAGAGGTCAGGGAGGGAAGCTGAGCACTCATCTCCAGACTGGCTTTGCATTGGAGCCTCCAGTCACCCTTCTCCAGAACAGGCAAGTCCCCTTGGTGCTGCTGAGAAATTCCACCTCCAGAGCCACTCCAAAGGGATATATGGAGAGGGCTCCCCCAGGTCTGGTTCCTCCTGCCCTCAGTCTCCTTCATCCTACACCCTCAGGCACGCAAAATGTCGTCTCCAGCACAGAGAGTTCACCTTGTGGAACAAGCACAATCCTCACTTTTCAGATATGGACAAAATGACCCCTCAGCCACTTCCACAGATGGTAATTATGTCTCAGAAGTAGCGCAGGAGTCTGGAGCGGAGAGCTGTGGGGTGGGTGTAGGTTGGCTCTAGGAGTAGTGTGGGTATGCACATGGTACCCACGTGTGGTCTGCTTTCACTTGCCAGTGTCCATGTCCACTGTGGGCACTGGGTCAGCCAGGACCAAGTCCCCAGAGATTTGGTAGTGTAGGTGTAGCCTATGGCTGTGCTTCTGCCCCGGAGGGGAATAATTGGAGCCAGCACAGATCACAGGATCAGAGGGAAGTTCATGTTGAATTTAGGTCTTCTAGTCCAGGACTCTAGTCCAGACTCTTTCTCCAAGCAGGCTCAGCTGTGACACCAGAGCAGGTTATGGCCTAGACCTAAAAATAGTGTTGTGGGGAAGGATTATATAAAGACTGATAAGATTTGGCAGAACAAGATAAGTAATGCAAAAAAAAATTAATAGTAGATAATATGATATTTTTGAACACCTATTTAATTTCCATTCTTATGTGATCCATTAATTTAGTTTTTCTATATAAGTTTTAGGCTTCTGTTTTGTGTATTTAACTGGTCTGTAAATTGCCAACAATATCGTTAGCCATAAAATAAAAAAAATCTAGCAATATTAAAATCAACTATGCAAATATGCAAGTAAATGTGATATGCTATTTACTTACAGTCTAAAGTAATTATTTATCCCCATTGGAAGTGAGACTCCACTGGAGAGAAAAATAACTTCAGTTTATTGTTCTTTGGCTTTGAATAGTCAGTCTCTATTATTTCAATACCAGCTGAACTTAGAGGGAGCCTGTCATGTAGGCCTAATAGAACTCATTTCTTGTTTTTAAAGAGTAACTGCAGATAGTATTTTAAATTTCTCCTAGAGAATTTCTTCCACCACCCGATCTGCTAAACCCACCAAAAAAGACCCTCCCCTCCTAAAAAAAAATTAAAATATTTTAATGATTAGACTGTTGTGGGTTATTTTCTCTTTCACATGAAAACAGCTTGGTTGGTTAGAACATGGTGCTAATAACACCAGAGTCATGGGTTAAATCCCTGCATGGGTCATTCGCTTAAGAGCTGGAATCAATGATTCTTCTGGGTCCCTTCCAACTCAGAATATTCTGTGATTCTGTGAAAGCATTTGATTATTGTATTGCCCTGTTCGTGTTCTGTGTAAAAAATTTTATTAAAGGAAAGAAAATAAGGATTAGCACACAAACTCAAGTCATGAACTATGTTGTAGAATAAAAGTTAGTTTAAACCCTCGTTCCTTTGGTTTAAGTCTGATACTAAGTAATGAATAAACAGATCAACTGGTAATTCAGATTAGCATTCTGGATTACCAGGGAAAAGATATTTCCAAAACGCCATAATTATCAAGTTTTCTAATCTGTGAGCTTGTGCATTGTGTGTGGTTCTCTCAGTAACCCCAAATACAGAGCAAATTTGATCCATCCAATTTTGTAGTGTTGAGCATTCAGCCCAGACTGAGCTAAAGCCGTTTCCCAGGAGGCAAAAGCCAGATGCAACCAGGCATGGAAACACAGGTTCACACAAGACATGAGTCTCCTCTTGGGCCTCCTGGTGCCCCTGTGCAAGGTGCTGGCGGCTCAGCACCAAGCAGAATCAGCCCTGGCTATGATGAGGGGAGATGGGGCAGTGCTTGGATTAGCACATCTCTTGTCCTGAGTTAAACTCATCTGAGCCTGGAAGAGCAAAGTCCAGCCATTACAGAACTTTGTGAAATGGAGGCAGTTCTCTAGGGGAAAGAGCAGGACCCTACACCCACCAGAGCCCCTGCAATCCTTGCATGGGCTCTAGCTTCTTGTGTTTCTTGTGGCGCCTGGAACTGACCCTTATCTGATTTCAGCAGAGACAACATTTGCTGAACCGTTCATGAATCACTTGACACTAGCACAGACTTGCTGAGAAACCAAAGTCATCTGCCAGACCACAATGTTCCTGGCTTTTCTTTCCTTCCTTCTTGAGACTGCTGCTTCAGCCAACTGAAATGATGTGGGCATGGCAGAAATGAAGAGATAGACTTAAGATGGTGAAAAATAATTGTGTTCTCGTAGGTTTCCATGCACAAAATGGAGGCTTTCTATGTATTAGAGAAGCTATTATGAGCTCCAGTTCCCACTGGCTTCAGTCAGAGATAAGGACATGAAGCATCAGACAAGTTTGTTTGCTCAGAGATACAATCACTCAAGAAATAAAAATAACTTGCATCCTGTCAAGTTAGTTAGTCAAAGATGTTGATGCTCAGTGAACCTTTACAAAGGGTTTTGAGAGGAGATAAATACCGTAAAGAGCTCAACTTATTATTTAACTAATTAAATTTTATTTTTAAATAATTTAAAGTGAATGAATTAGTAAAACATAATTTAATATTTATTTAATGTTTTGTGCTCTGAGATAAAAGTACTGTATATAAAATATGCGCACATTAGTTTGCTGTTGTCTTATTTGAGAGGTTTATGTTTTGTTAATACTGTCTAGGCATTCCTAATGCTGAATATCTAAATGGATACAACATCACAGTGTGAGATTGCATCTCTGAGCTTCACTGTCAGAGCTTTGCCTTTTATGCTTCTATATAATTCTTTGAAAAGGCTGTCATTATGTATTGGTCACTAAGTTGCCTGGTTATGTTTTAAAGAATTTTAGAGATCGAAAAAGGATGACCAGCAAGGATATCAGCTGGCAAAATCAACTTCTGACTCCATACTGCTCTACAGAGCAAGGGAAAAAAAACCACAAAATCATTCCTTTTCTAGACAAGAAACAGAGATAATAGGCAATGTTTTTAATGGACACTCAAATCTGTTTACACATAATTTTAAATGATAGTACTTCCAAATCCTTCTGCTAGCAGAGCTGTTACCTAGAGACAGTCTTGTGTCTCTAGCTGGTGAGTATAAACAGAGCACTACTGCAATTCACCCCTTGGAAGGCACCACATGAATGCTGTGGTCTACATCTTCCCCCCACTCACCTTCCTAGCAGGGCTCACCACCCTCCAAAGCCAGCACTGACCTCTTCAGTGAAGAGTGCATTTTCCTCCATATGATTATGAATTTTCCTTCTGTTGGAAACTGGAGTGTCACTTACATGATCCATGTTTGTCCTGCTTCATGCTGGCGGCTTAACCAACAGCCCTGGTGTACACTGCACAGGTTTGAAGCCTGTCCCCACAGCATGGAGTTCTTTGTGGCTCAACACGAGAAACGATAGCAAAGCACATGGAAGTGGTTGGGGGCTGTGTTCTCTAGTACAACAGCAGCAAAGGTTTACTTTCTCTGCCAGCAAGACCCAGCCAAGTTCTCAGTGGAGCTTTGTGTGGCTTGAGGTAAGGAGTATTAGATTACTGGCAAAGCCATTGGACTGAAGCTTTGCACTGGGAAAGGCTGAAATGCATTTACCTACATAATGTGGTTGGTATTTTATCTTAGAGCACACAAGCCCCCCTGTCCATCTTTTCCACTCCCTTCTCCCCTTCTGTTATCATTCTCCCTCACTGCTGTCTTTGGCAAAGCATTCAGTAGCCTGCAGGGGAGGTGGCCTCTCTAATCACGTTTGTGCTAATTGGGGCCTGATGAGAGGCATTTGCTTTCCCTTCTGTGCTGATGGCTCCCCAGCTGGGGCCCTGGCTGGCTCTGCTCTTTCCCTGCGTCTCGGCTGTTCCAGGAGGACAGCAGATGCCCCCTGCTCCGCCACAGACAGCAGCTGGCTGCTGTCCCTGCCTTGTCATGAACCAGCTTGTGCACCGTGCCACAGAGCCAGGACACTTGGAGTTCTCCACCATCATCCTGCTCCTTAGGAAGAGCCCCATGCTGCAGAATCATGATTTTCTCTCATAGGAAAAAACAGAACAGTTGTGTCCTGGTCTCAGTGTTTAAAGCAGGAACCCCCCACCAAGGACAGATAGCATCTCTATTGAAAAATGCACACGCCTAAGTGTGAAGATTGCTGTGAAAATGTATTGGTTTTCATTTTATTTCATTTTATTTTTAAAATAGTACTTAACATAGCTTCTGAAGAGCGCCATACCTTATAGCTAAGGGCAAGGTGGAACTCCATGCACATTGAGCTCAGTTACAGGGGTAACCCATTGGAGTTTCTATATCAGTATTTAATCAATTCAGTCATGGGATTTTCTACCCAGTCTCCTGATCATCTCCTGTTACTGAACTTTGGTTTGTACTTCACTGTGATCTCTGGATGGGATTCTATAGAAGTACCAGGGCACCCTATATCCCAGTTGTTGACAGGACATGGGACCTGGTCGAGCTTGGGTAGCAGGTGGGTGCATGTGCTTCCCTTGGGCTGTGCCGTCTGCTGACCTCACCCATATGTCCCCCAGAGCAGCCAGCTCTGGCATGACTTTGCCCAAGATGGTGACAAGAAACTGACTTCCAGCCTCTTGTTTCTTATGGCCTGACGGGGTTTGTCCCCTTTTCCTAGCTGTGGACACATGTTTAGGTGTGTGTACTGTACGGGGCGAGCATCTTCAGGGCCTTTCCAGAGACTGCAGCAGCATTCTTCTGCTGGAAGCAGGATGCTGCCAGGGACTCCACGCTCACTACAGCTGCAATCTGTTGGAGTCCAGGGCATGTGGAAAACCCCTCAAACTGCCCTGGGGGTTCCGAGACCCTGGCTGGGACCCCAGGAAAGCACTGTCTTTGACCTTAGTCCATGGGAAAAACTTCCAACACTCAGAGATGAATTGGAAACAACAAAAATTTAAAATAGATAGTAGTTTAGTTTGTCACAGGGTGAAAATTTGTAGGTTTGGGTTTTTAGTATGGAGGTAGATCAGAGAAAGATGGAGAATTTTGGGCATTGTCTCATGTTCTTGTTCTTCGTCTACTCGTTTTTTTTCTGCTGTGACAGTGGCACAGAGACATTGGTAGAATGAAATCAAGGTAGAAAATGTGTGTTTAGAATAGGTGACAGTAATTGGCACAAAACCATAAATATAGTACGTTTTTAGAGTAAATTGGATTAGAAATCTTTAAAACGAGCTTGGACTCTCCGTCCATGTTCACGTAGCTGCATTTCTTCAGAGCACTGAGACTGCTCTAAGGCCTTGAGATAAGAAATAGAATAGACACTTTTGAAGACTGAGCTACAGGTTCCACCTCATCTTTTAAACCCTGGTACGGGACTCTGAGAGACAGGAAACCCCTAATTAGGGGAATGTCGGGTGGAAATCCGTACAGCAATCCAGGTGGTACAGCAAGCATCGTCCAGGTGGTTTCTTCACTCCTGTTGATTAGATAATTCCTTCCTGGGGCCAGATCTAGTTTAAAAACAATCTATGGGAAATTTTCAAGTAGTCACTGAGGTTTTGTTTTGCTTACAAGCAGAGAATGCTAAGTTGGTGGTCTTTAATGCATTGTTTGTAGAGCAGGTTGTGGCCATTTGGTCTGTGGTCACTGAGAACACTCTGACAGCTCCACCTTAAATAGGGCCTAATGCCAGCTTTTTTATGAGCCAGCAGAAACAATGAGTTTTTGTCAAGTATGAGTTCCCCTGAGCATGGGAGTTGGAAATGAATAATGGTAAAAGAGAGAAAGCTGTTATTTTAATTTTTTTAATCTTAAAATGTTGTAAGTGGCTTTAATCACTATATCACTAAACTGCATCAAAGAAACTGAGGTTAGTAGAAAGCACTGAACACTCCTTCTGAACAATGTTTCCTTTGAACTATTTATTCATGCAGTGCTCTGCTGGAATGCAACCAGCAGTAATAGTATCTGATTTCTGCAAAGCCCACTTAAGATGTATTATGTTGTCAAGAGAGATCAGTAAACTAGCTCTTTCTGATCAGGAGCTGTGTGTTTCACCTTAAATCTTCAAAACGTGCCATGTTATCTGAGGGGAGAAACCATCACTTAGTCTTTGTCCACTTCTCTATTGTGCCTGCAGTAAGCCTTCCACTCAGGAGAGTTTGAAATTCTATGATCAATACATTTTTAATAATCTATGCATATGCACTGACTCTATGCCTGGATTCCTTTCACCTAGCAGTACCAGTGGGGTTCAGCAAAGGACAAAATGTTGTGTCCCCATGAGTGTCCCCATGTAGGTGCCATGAGCTTTAACTGTGCCCATGGCCAGTGGAGGTCTAGTCAACACAATTACTCAACAGTTGTGTGGGGCACCCTCAAAGCCCACATAGGTTCAAATGCTTAGATGGAACTCTTGCACCATTTGAGCTGCCTGAGGGTCAACCCATGGGACGTCCAGCTGCTGATCTGGAAGGAAATTTGTGCTCTACAGGATATATGCCATATTTGATGGCTCCATGATGCCACTTTCTACATCCTATTGTGACTCAAATGACACCAGATGCCTATGCATAGGGAAATAGGTTTTCTTGTTAAATCAGCATGATAGACTTCTATATTCTAACTGGTCCTTCTTGTTCCCTCTCTGTTCCCCTGTTGCTTGCTCGTGACACCTCTTTTATTTCAAGATGGGGTGTGTCCTGTAGTACTTCTTTTACTGCATCAGGACTGCCCAGGTCACGGGCTTCCATGCGAACTGCTACAACTTTTCCTGGGAATATGTCTGCTCTAGGAGAGCAGCTTGCAGAGGATGATAACTGGATGTAGGTCAGGTGCTGTGTGGAAAAGGCTCTTGAGTCAGTCTGTTTCCACACCACTGCTCTTGTCATCTGACTACACTTTGCCCTTTAGTCAGGACTTTTGGCAGTTTTGTAATATGTCCTTGGCTGATACGTGGCCAAGTTCACCCAGGGTGTGGCATGGGCAGGGTTAGTGCCTTCCCACCTGAATTTCTAAAAAAACAATGTTCAGAGAAGGCAAATTTCAGCAAACAGCCATAATGACAGTATCATAGCCATTGTTTTGGTGTTTTGTTTTTTACTGGTTTATTCTGAGTTCAAAACAGAAGCACTGACAATTACACAATCTTGCAGCCTGTGGACTGTGCCAATATTAAAATAATCATCCACACTTTTCTCTGCCCCATGTTTTCAGCTATGACTGACTAGCTTGGAAATCCTCTAGTTTGTTTTTTGCTCTAAGGGTATGCCCTCATGGGAAAGGCATTCTATAGAAAATCAAGATGTGAATTTGCTGTGCCAATAGCAATATAAGAGTTTCTCCATTTGAGCAGCCTTGTTCCCTCCTGGTCACAACTAAACTGATGGTCAGTGGTACCTTGTTCTCCTTGTCCATGCTTGGTTGGGGCAGACATGGAACTATTTCTGTTCTGGTAGTCATGTAAGTCCATTGCTGCAGCCCTTAGCATGAACTGAGGTGCTGACCTGTGCTGACATGCCTTGTGAACTTTGGGCACATTGACTTCATTCATTTCCAAAATTCACTAAACTACAGGAGACTAAGAACTTCTTGAATAAACTGGTGACCTAAGAGTCAGCACAATGTATCATTCTGTACCATCTTCTCATAATGAGAGGTCCTAGGAGAAGATCTCCAGATTCTGTGTTTCTAGAAGACCCCTGTCACTCTGCTTAGCTATCAGTGAGATAAAGAACTACTTGCATTAAAAAAACTCTTAACAACTGTGGTTTGGGAATTTTAAAAGATCACACTCTTCCTAGGAACTCCAAGACGACACTTTGTTCAGTGGCTATATCATAAAAATGAAGGGAGTTCCTCAAGTCCCATATAAACTTTGTTCATAACCAGTTCATCCACAGCTAGCTGTTTTGCAGATGTGAAAAATGACTTGAGATATTAGTTTTTCTTTGTGAGAGCCTGATGGTGGATCTAAGGGAGCAGTTTGTGCTCTTGTGCCTTGGCTTGTGGAAGGCTTAGAATCTGAATCTTGCTCTTTGTTCTGGTTATACAATTAGATAGTGCCCTGGCAGTACACATGGGACTCCGTCTTCCGCCTGTCTCCACTGTCAAGACTTAAATTTCTGCCTTCTGGTGAAAGGCTTTTTTTTCAGCTGCTTACTCAGTTTGTTGATGAGACAGGTTGAAGAGGAGAAGCCACCTTGGATGCAGCAGGGCTTCTCATGCAGTGAGCAATGTTTTGTCTTTTCTGGTTTACTCATATGTCTAATAGGACTGGGCTTAATTACAAGGATAGATTGCAGCTGCCTGATTATACTAAATGCACATACAGTAAATAATTATTTTACATTTGGCCTTAAGCTCAGCCTTTTTTCCCAGGCTAATGTGGTTCCTTATATTCCCAAAACTCCTTCAGAAGTCCACATCATGCAGACTACAATAACTTACATGTTATGTACCATGAACTACATCTTGCTTCCTTGAGCTATTTTGTTTCCACCTTCACAATTTCTCTCTCTGTATTTTGTTCATCCTGAGAAATTGTGTATTTTAACAACAAACAAATCAACAAAAATACAAAACCACAATCAAAAAAATAGCTGATGTTTTACGTTGCGCTACTTCTTTAGCTGAGTTCCAAAACGATGTGCTAATGGTCCCAAAGTGCCATCAGCAAAATGTGGTGGAGTTTTTTTCCCCATGCTGTTCCATTTTCAATTCTTCATAGTTCTTTGAATTTAGGTCTTCTGGTTGGGATAATCCCATGCAAAATGGAGGATCTTTGGATAGTAAAAAACACAGGTAATTAATGTCTTTAAAGACATCCTGAGCGAGTATACACAAGAAAGTAAAGAGTGCCAGGAGCTGTGAGTTTGCTAATTAAGGCCAGGGTTATTAACGACATTTTTGTATAGTTAATTACTCTTTTCTTTAGCTGAAACCTAACTAGATGATAAGACCACCAAAACTCCATTTATTCTTCTTCGTACATAGGAAGACAATATGTGCCTTTAGTTAGTGTGCAGACACATACAAATCAGATAATGATGTCAGATATTTAAGGATATTTTCCAGTTTCTCCTCAAATATGCTGAAAAATTGATGTATAGAATCACCCATAATTAAGTAGGATGGAAACCAGTTTCTCTGCCAAATTCATAGGTGAGGTATATAATGGTGGTATAAGGTTCACATAAGTGACTTGCTGTGTGGAAGCAGGAGGCTTAATTTAGCGGATACAGGAGAAGGGTGGGTTGTAGCAGCAGATGAAAATGGGTGTATTAAAATCATATGAAGGACAATACTTGGAGAGACCAAAATCCAAGTATCCCAGTGTTCTCCCACTGGTAAGGTCCCATAATGGATGCTTAACACACTCAGGAACCTGGCTTGGTAATTCTGCCATGCATCTGTGTCTCTCTGGTATCAGCACACTTGTTTTCATTAAGGTATAAGCTGTCTGTATTGTGCTTCTCCTTAACTGTCTCAACCTGTGCTCATCATGCATCTTTCTCTAGACTGTCTAGAGGAATATTTTTAAATGAAATTTTCAGAAATTCACCTGAACTGCACTCATGAGCAAAATTAGAACAGAAGTGGGGGAAATCCCAGTGTAAGAGCAGATGAAAAACACATGTGATAACATCAAAGACAAGTTTTAGGAAAAGTCTCAAAGAATGGGCATAAAGATTGCAGAAGGAAAGGTCTTCAAGCAGTGGAATGCAGGACAGCATGGGTTTGACATTAACACAGAATTCCACCAAAATCTGGCACTTATGATGAGATGTTTCAGCCCGGGGCTTTAGTGAAACATGTATTAGTAGAGCATGAAATCTCTATGGCAGAGGCGATGTCTGTGTTTATTGGCTGTTTTCTATGGCTAACATTTGTGAGTCTGTAGTACCCTTAACTAACCCAGCACTGATTTTCAGGATGTGACTGAATAATGGACAGCAGAGTTGTTGTAGAAATTTACAAACAATTCATAAAAGAAAGGAGTAACAGGAGCAACACATGAAAATAACAACCCAGCCGCTGTTTATTTCACATCACTACAAACAATAAATATTAGAAAATATCAGTTTTACTTCTGTAATGACATCAGGGTCATAAAAATTGAATGATTTTGTGAAACTGGAAATAACTTTGAAGACGGTAAATAAAACAATAACAGTGTCTAGCAGATGTAATAATCTTAATCCTTCAATTTTTAAATTGCCTGAAATCATCAATTTCTACACCTCTTAGATAAAAAACTAGCTTAGATGACTGAAACTATATTTACATGACATAGAGTATATCTGGGAAAGGGTCTATGACAATGGAAGGTACCACTGCATCTTGCTTCAGTGTTTCTCAGACCTTATACAGTATACCAAATTGTGCCAATACACAATGATGCAAAGGTTCAGGAGCCACTGTCTTCCTGCTACTATCTTTTACTTGTCACCGGTAGCACTTCTTCACCCTCCAAAAGTGATACCATTATACAGGGAGAAAAAGGTGTTTTAGGTGTTTTTACCCACTGAATTGGACTAACCTATTATAATTATATATATATAGATGGTGTTTGGGGGTTTTTTTTGGTTTTGTTTTGTTTGTTTTTTTTTGGAGGCTACAGAAATATTTAAAATCTCTGCACTCATCTGAGTTTGGAAAATGTCTCCAGATACACCTCTCTGGTTGGTGGGGTCTCCAAAGCAGATTGTGCTAGAAGGAGTTTGGTTGTTTTCTGTTCTTTCTATCTAGTTTCTGGTTTTCTTCTACCTAGTGGAGCATAACTTTCTGACACTCATTTGGGGCTTGGTATTATATTGAAAAATCAGACTCCAAGGTCAACTGAGAATTCTCACTGCTAAAAGGTGGGGTTTTTGCACATTGGCACACCAGATGCATTACTCTACCACACACAAAAAATTATAGTCTTGCTTAAATGAGCATGCATGCTCCTACAGCTGTCCCTGAAAT
The DNA here is from genome assembly GCA_013397315.1 of Donacobius atricapilla. NCBI lineage: Eukaryota > Metazoa > Chordata > Aves > Passeriformes > Mimidae > Donacobius > Donacobius atricapilla. The sequence continues at coordinate 307,603 of WBMY01013597.1, read as the reverse complement.
AACAAACGCACTTAAACTATGTCTTGAGTACGGCCTCGTTGACTTCAGCAGGGCAGTTCATGTGATTAAAGTTAAACAAGTATAGGCGCTTTCACAGGTTACTCTCATCAGCACGTAATTACATGCCCCCAGGAACTCTACAGCTCAGTGCGATCAGCTTTCTTTTGCATAAGTAAATAAATAAAAGATTTAGGATTAAAAAATGGGTTTTGAGAAGGAGAAGGGAGAGTGGTGTGGCAGGAAATAGATTTTCCACCTTAACTGACAGATGCTGAAGTATGAAGAGTGCTGGCATGGGCCTGTTACAGGGGCTGAAGGTCTGCAGTCCTGGCACGGAGCTGCTGCTCTGGTTCTGTTTCAGAGAGTCCTGTGGAGCTCTGTGAGCATAGACAGCATTGCCTGGCCACGGATGAGGCAGTCTGCACAACTTATTGGTAATCAGCGACTGCAGCTGTCTTGGAGCTGGCTTCGTTGGCACTTTTGACTAGAGGTTTCAGAAGCCCGGGATTTAGCTCTGTCCTGACTTACACGATGTAGCATCCTTTCCTTTGATGATTTCTCTGCTCTGTATTGTGCATTACCCGATGCATAGAGTTTTAAGAAAAATTTAAGGAAGAGTCCTCCTTCTACTCAATTCTTTTGTACGAATTGATGGCAGATTCCTTTAAATTTAGGGCCAAAATCATGGCCTGATTCAGCGAGTAATTTGGGTCAGCACAGAGTGATATTATGAAGCTCTTGTATGGCTTTTATATAGTGGTGGACTTGGCAGTGCAGTGTTAATGGGTGGACTAAATCTCAAGGGTCTTTTCCAACCTAAATGCTCCTAGAATTCTGCACAGTCAGGCAAAATGCAGGTACTCTGGCTTACAAAAATGTTATTTTTTGCTGCCAGTCAGTTTGTTTGAAAAATTGTTCTAATTGTGGTAGAGCATAAAAGAGAGTGCAAAGCTTTGTGGAAATACAAGACCAAAACTTTGTTGTTAAACATGGGCCAAGTAGACTTTTTAATGATCTTTAACAATGAAAAGGAGACAGAGTTCAGTGGAAGCTGATTGTTCTGCTGAAAGTGATAAAGGATGTCCTGCATGTCTGAAAGCCTCTTATTCTAGTTTATGGGTTCCTCTACCACAGCATTTTCTGTGTAGCCAAAACATTATCAGGTAATTAGTTAAAATACCTAATTTCTACTTTTTGAAAGAGTAAACAAGATTCAAACCTGCCATTTGAGCAGTGCATAGAATGCAAACCTTGATGTGGTTTGAACAGACATGATAATTACTGGATGTACCCCATTCAATGTATTGTTTTGACAGCTTATCCCTTGGAGTCTGAATGAGTTGTAACTCTTTAATGCAGAGGCTTCTTCCTCAGATGTTGCCTTAAGGGAATGAAAGATTGGTTTGTAACAGTGGATGGGGAGCTGAAGGTCGAGAGTAAATTCTGTTTACTAAAACATATTCCAGTGCTTAATCTAATCCTGGGTGAGCTCACTCACACAACAAAGTTTAGAGAAAGAAAGGGGAAAAACCTTGGCAACTTATTAAAATGATTGGTGGTATGTACAGGGAGAGAAGGACAAAGAAAGGTCCTGCTAGTACAGGAAGGATAAATACTGGAGAACATGAATTTCATTTTCAGAATAATAACTGTGTTCTGGTCAAGTATGCCCATAAATCTGTAATATAGCCTAGGATTTCAGAACTAAACCTTTTTTCTTCCTGAAATAAATTTTTGAGAATATTTCCAGAGATCTTTTTAAGAATACAATGCAGGAAAAACAGGACTGGTATGTATAAATCTATTCAGCAAAATGAAATTGTAGTTTTCATCACTCATTCAGTTTATTTATTTGTAAAGATCTTTCTGACACCAATAAATTGTTATTCAGTACCACATGTTACATTGTTTTCAGGATTGTCCACTGAGCTGGAAAGAGTATGGTCTGTTAAAGCACCTGTTTGGGGACATGATGCAAGATCTCTCCCCCTATTTCCATTGTTTAACATAGGAGGCTTTGAGTTTAGGTGATTGAGTCTTTAAAAATAAGGTACAGGTTATTTCATACTTTTCTACTAACATGGTGCGGGTTTTTTTAAATTTTATGAGCATAGTGATGACAAAAAGTTCAGTGTGGGAGGGACAGGGACCCTATCCTTAGAAATATGTTGTATAGAAATTACCTGTGGAAAGTGTCTCTGCCTTCTCCCAGCAGCGCACAGGCACAGTGTGTCTCCTGCTGGAAGTCACTCTCAGAGCCCCCACGCACTGATGCCAGCCCGTGGCAGATTTGGTTTGTGGCTGCCCTGCTGAGCCTGTGTGCAGCCCCGTGCCACAGTCTTGATGTCTGCTAATTGATAGAATCAGAGTTACACATTGCCGTGGGGAAGTTTTTAAACTACTTTTTGGTCAAATTGTAGGTGACACAGATCCTGACATATTTAGCACAAGGGGAAATGACTGCTAAGTCTCTCGAGAGGCTGCTTTGTAATTGCTCTGACCGAAGCATTATTGTTATCACTAATAAGAGGGCTGGAGCTGAGAAGCAGCACTCATGTTTGGGAGCTGCATGTGCAAGGGGAAATGGAGTAAGTTAGGAGATGTCAACGGTTGTCAGCACCCAAATTCTCCAGTGGTGAAAATACAGGAGATGAAATGTTAATTGCTTTCCTGGAAGATGCCTTCTAATATGGGAATTGCTTATATGCATATTCTATAGTCCTACAAGCTTTATTTGAAATTCAAAATGAGCTTTTCTCATCAGTGCATACCAGCCAGAGTGACTTTTAATTTCATGTTGCCCTACAGACTTCCACCAAATGTTAATAAGTGATTGTACACAGCACGGGTGTTTGAAGAAGCCACCTCAGAAAAGGTTGCAGAACCACGTTGTGCTATAATTTGTATTGAGACAGTGTTCTGGGATCCAAAATTAATTTGTATTTTTGCAGTTTGTTTTCTGTGTGCTTTGCATTTTAAACTACTTCTATATACAAATCCTTCACTGCCTCAGCAGGTCACAAATATTTAATGTCTGTGGTATGGAGGGAGAAGAGATGAAGACAGAGTGGCTGCCCAGCTGTGTGTGCAGCTGCAGGTCAGGGTGCTGGTGACTGGAGATGACACGGGAGGATATTTCGAGCCGATTGTCTTAGGCTCTGTGTAGACACCTGATGGCAGATAGTAAGTGAGATAAGGAATTTATAGTTTGAAAGATGAGGCAAACAATGGGAAAAATGAAGAAATTTGCTCCAAATGACACCAAAGACTGGTGTCCACTGTACACAGCAGTACCTTTTCAGTGTCACACACACAAGTGACAGCTGGTAGAAGGGGTTGGCCTTCTTTGCCTCTTTGGTTTTCTGCCTGATGATACCATGTCCTGGTTTAGGGCAAATTTTTGGAGGGAACCTCCGAATGGGGTTCGTCTGGTAAAAAAAAACCAGACCCAAATGGCCCCTCCCCCACAACTGGTCCAGGGAAAAAACCTTCCTTGGAGAAAAGTGGAAAAAGCTATTTATTTAACAAAAGAAAAAAAGGAAAAAAAAAATTCTCACAAGCACACAGGATGAATAATATGAAACAATAAAACCTTTCGTTGAAGTGAGATGGCAAATTGAGAAGAGTCCTGGCTGCGGGTGCAGCTTGTCTCTCTCTCAGTCTCTCATCAGTTCCTCCTGCGCTGGAGAAAAATGCTGTCCTGGGTTCCCGAAGGGGCACGGGGCAGGGGGAATCTTTCAGCTCTCCTCTGGGTTTTCAGTCTGGAGCAGTTTTAAACAGTCCCAAGGGAAAAAAGAAAAGAAAAACCAGTTCTCTGCCCTAGCTAGCTTAAACTAACTAAAAAACACAGGAGATCTCTGTCCCGCAGCAGTCTGTCCGAGCCTCAGCTGAAGAGCCCAGGAGCAGAATGTATGGGGGTTAACATCGTTTTCAAAACAAATTGCACTCGAAGAATCAAACTTAAAGGTACAGAACACAATATACAGAGCAGACGACTGGGGATACAGGCATCATAAAGTCACTCTAGGACATACCAGTAGCAGAATCCCACATGTGCTTTGGGGTTGAGAGCCCACCACTCACACCTGGGCTGGCAAGGCTGAAATGAGTGCAGCCAACTATGAAAAGGAGTTTGAGAAGCGCAGGCGTTCCTTGTGCTCTGCTGCCACTGGGCTTGGGTGGGGCCAGTAGCCCCCAGCTCTCCTTGCCTTCCTCACTGTGCCAGCTCCCAGAGGAGCTGTTGCTGCACTGAGGGCACAGCAAGACACCCTCCTCCCCTGCAGCCACCCCACTCCTGCAACCATCCCACGCTGCTGCAGCTTTCAAACTTGTGCTGCTTTGATGGATTAAAACCTAGTAATAATTTACTGATCCGTGAAGCCTGATATTTCATCCAGGAAATGAAAGAGACATTCACAGGATTATGCACTCCCACCATCTTATATCATCAGTGTTCCCTCTGGATTTTTTCAGGTGGCAGCTATATTGGGATTGTGTAGTACATAGAAAACAGGAACCTGAAACTGAGCAAGGCTTTCAAATGCTTAGTTTGAAAACAGAAATGGACCTACAGTAACATGAAATTTTTCTTGATTTTTATATTTCAAAATAATTAACAGGAATGAAAACAAGTTCATTTTCCTCTTCAGACCCTTCAAATTATGTTTGCCAGCAGAATTCACAGTCGTATCTTTGGCCTTTTTTTTTTTAATACAATGATATTGCAAAGAACTATTTTTTTATCATTTAGTCTAATGTCTAGTTTGCGTAATTCATACACAGAACTCTAGAGTCTCAGTAGAAATCAATTATTATAATGTAAAAATGCAGTATACTTCAAAACATCTTGAAAGAGATGGAAAGCCTAAATGCAGTTTTAAAATTGGTTATTATGTAGAAAATCAAGGAATTTTGAATTAAATAACCTTAGAAGATTTCAAAGTTCTACATATTCCTTTAAAAGCATATTTTTCATGTGAATTATTGTAAGCACAATGTAGACCCTTATTTTTCAAATAACTTTCTGTCAGAAATGTAATAACATCTAAATGTGAGCACAAAAGAATTACTTATTTGTGGAAGTATTTTTTTACCAAAACTAAAATAATGGACACCAGCTCACGAGTTTTACTTCTCCCAAAATTTGAACATCCAAGCCTTGCTCAGACTGGAGCCTTTTACTGCTGTCAAGAATCCATAATCAGGAAAACTAATCTCTCACCTGAGTATCTTTGCAATGACCAAGTGCCAGGCATGACAAACAGGTGGCAGTGAGCAGGGGACCTGAGTACAACAGTCTAAGTCAAATAGCTCTCTGGCTGCAAGACAGACCACAAAATAAAAGTTGCCCACTAAGTAATTTATGTAAAGATGGTAAAACTACTTTGATTTTTTGCGATGATGATAAAACTACCTTGTTTTTATTTCTTATAATTTCTCAGTTTTTGTTGCATCTTCTTTTTATATATATTCTATATTGGCTTTAATATATATTCTAGGTATTTTTTTTCCTGTCTGACAGCGTGGTAATATTCTTTCACTTTCAAAAAAGGTCAAACCAGCATTTTTGTCTGAAATCTTAAACAAAAATCTCTAGTCATTCTGCAAGCTAGTGCTTTTTACATGCAACTCAGTAGGTTATTAACCCCAGAAACTAGTTGTAGACGTCTTAATTTCAATACTGTAACCAGTTGCTGCGCAGGTCATTTTACCACATTCCTGCAATAGGGCAGGAACCAGAACTCTCTCCTAGGTTAATTCCTGAAGGAGGAGAATCAGATGAAAATGCCACTGCTCTCTGTCCATGGCAGTTGACAGAGGGCAAGAAGCCTCAGGATCCTCTCTTCCTGCACATCCAGCTGGCATGTGGAGGAGAGCCAGGGTGGGATTCTGGGCCATACCCAGTGCAGGAGTTTGGCCCCTTGGATGTCCATAATTATCACCATGTATCACTGAGCTGGCCAGCACATGCAAAACTCACACCAGAGCATGGCATAAACTGTCTTTTGACACGCTGGTGTTTGGGGCGATGGGGACTTAGATGGAATGAAGGATGGCTGTGTCACACTGAGAAAGAGACATAAAAGGAGGGGCTGTTCAGGATAGATTATGCTGGAAGGAAGGGAGGGGCAAGACCCTGCACTTGGAGACGCATTAGGAAGTAGGAAACAAGGCTGTGGGAAATCACACTGACAAAACTATTCATTTTAGTATATTTGAACTTTAACCAACTACTGGCCTTGAAAACTAGGAATGATGCTTTTGAAGTAGTTATTGGAAAAAGGTAAGAAGCAATAGAGATTTCCTAAAGAGGAAGCAGGTGAGTAGGCACCCAGAGCTCCTTTTGAGAGCTGACTAGCCAGCCCCAGGACATGGTGAATGAAAGCCTGACAATAAACACAGAACTAAAAATACTTCTCATCTCCAGGGCTTTAATTTTACCTGTACCAGGCTGTTTAAGAAGATATCACAGCCTCTGGAAGGAAGCCATAGGAAACTTTAAACTCCAACAAGGAGATCTTTCTTTTCTGTCAGAGAAAAGGGCAACTTAATTACCCTGTTCTGCTTTGCTCAGCCGTAGCGGAGTTCCTGCTGAATACAAAGTGCTGAGCAGGAGTGAGGGCTTAATAGAAGAACCAGCACTGAGCTGATTCACTCTGTTCTGATAAATGACTTATTATTTATTTGCTGGTACCAGTTTTGCCATTAGCTCTAAGGAGAGAAATAAACAATATTTTTCTGACGCACCCATCAGTCCTTCCTCAAAATGCACAGTTCCTCAGTTCTTAACTGGAGATGTTTTTATTATGGAGTTGCAGGCATTTTAATTGCCCCGCTGCCCCTTTGCTTATGGCCAGTCTCTGATGCTGTTGAGACTTTACTGGGCCTAAAAGTTAGTATGCAGATGAGCAAAGTTTGCTGGTTATATCATTAATCTTTTATGTACCTTCCACCCCATTTTCTTCCCTGTCAAAAGACTCTGTAATCTCTTGCAATGATTTTAAAAATGTTAAAAAATAGTAATTTTCAAATAGCTGTTTCTGTAGTTAATTTCCTAAAATGTGCTTTTCAAAGCTTTGTAATATTTTTGTTTTTTTCTTGGTCCTTTTTTGTGTGTTTGAGGGGGAGGGCTTGTTTTGGTTTGGTTTTGGGTTTTCATTAGTGGTTTTTTGTGGTTTCTTTTTTGAAGGATTTTTAGGTAGAATTCTCTATGTCATTAAGCCCACTGTTTTATGCAGCAAATATAAACCAGATTCTTGTTGCAGCACACCCCAATTAAAGTGAATGACTACCACAGAGATTCAGCCTTTTAAAGAGAAATTGTACAATATTATCAATGGACATGTTGACTGAAAAGTTAACTTTTGAATTCTTAAATTAAAAAAAAAAAAGAAGGATCTTAGTCTGCTATCATAATTTTTCATCTGTTCATAAATAATGTTAATCTTCATAAGTTTATCTAATTCTACTACGGACATTTTGTTATCAAAGGGAAAAGAAAGCAGGAGTCCTTTATGTATGCCAAAAAGCCATTTACAGAAGACCATTTTCCTTATCTCACTGAAATTTCAGACAGGGAAGCTGAGTCACTTACAAAAGGAATTCTGATGTCAATGTTGTAAAAGTATACATTTTTTCTACTGGTGAAGGTTGATAAACTTGGAAGTTCTCAAAGCTTTTCTACCATAAGACAAAAAACTGTGAAGAACTCCCAGACTGAGGTACTTATTTATTATTCTTTACTTTTGACATTTCATGACCTCACACAGACTAGATGAGTAATTCTATCAGTGGTAATTCTAATCAGATAATCAAAAAAAGTGTGAGTAAAAACATTGCCACTGCGGGACAACATCCCATTAGAGACCTAACTTATGTTTTCCTTCCTCTGAACCCTTCTTCTGTCTCTCATCTCTGTCCTCCACACCCTGTTACCACAGCAAACATATAGCATGACAGTGCTGAGAATAATCTTTTATGAGAACAAGTTCTGTATTTGAAAGAAGCAGATAAGCTTTGAGGAACCCAAATCCTTCTCTGGATATAAAATTGAAGCCCTGAGCTCCAGAGCTAAATCCTAGGTACTTCGTTATTAATTAGATGTGTAAATCATTTGAGACAACTGAGAGTGGCTGGGCAGCTTGAGCCTCAGTAATAGCATGGGGAATGCTAGATAAGATAAGAAGGTGATTATCACTTACTGGAGAAAAAAAATAACAGGTAATGTATTGCCTAAGGAGGAGGGCAAGGTTGATGTGGGAGGGAGGAGAGATACCACAATGTTCCATTAAAAATGTTCCATTAAAAATGTTCCATTGGAAAGTCTGTTGACTCCCAGTTTTATGTTCCTACCATCATCTTTTGAAAGTGTTTTGTTTACTTAGTAAGGAACACAACAAAAGAGGAAGAGTGAAACAAAATAAGAAAGCACTTCTGCTCTGCGGCCTCAGGGTGGGAAGCCATGCTCCTCTAGGGCAGGACTCAAAAGGGATATGCAGCACCTAAGAAGCAGAGACAGAACAGTACTGGAGAAAAAAAAGAAAAATAAATTTTGGCTGTGGAATGAGCCATTGTTTGAGGTGGAACCAGCTCCACAGCTGTGCAGCTGAAGGATGAGCTGCAATACATTGTTTTTCAGTTACAAAAACGTCTCACAGAGCTCTTTTATATGATATTGTACGCATGTACCTAAAGGAGAATTGCCAAGAACAGCTAAGTGGGAAAGAGGAAAATTCTTTATAAGAAAACAGATATAATAAAGATGATGAAGATGTATCTTACCAAGCAACCATTATTGTAGAGAGGCTCTGAGATAAACAGTAAGACAGCTTGTTCATTATAGCACACTGTGCATTGTATATCATAAGGACTGCACTGTACTGATATTCCAGTGATTCCAAGAAGCTTCACATTGTTTCTCTTTTTTTCTCTGTAGGCTCCTGGTTCAGGGACAAGATCATCCTGTGCTAATAGATATTTGAGCACGCGATCCTTGAAATTATTTGGCTTGTTACAATGCTGTAGAATGTCTTCTCACAATAATGTCTATTCTGTATTTTATCTTCTGACTGTAAATAAAAGCCATTAAAAAGCCTTATGAATCAACACTTTGGCATAGCTCTATTTTTAACACACCTCTCTATATGGAGCTTGTCTGATTATGCTTTATATTCTGACATTTAAAAAAGTATATTCTGAATATTTAAAAAGCTCCTTAAGAGCTTAAAGCACAGTAGCACAAAATAATTTCCTGTTGTTTGAAGAAGACTTTCAAACAGCTCTCCAGGTGCCTCTGAAGCAGGTGTTGATTGTTTGCCTGCTGGTGTGAAAGCTGTAGGATTGTCATGCCCAGTGTCACGAGAGCTCCTCAGCATGTGGGACCAGTCTACTTCCATCAATCCACATGAGCCATAGGCTTGGCTTTTTCTATGCTATGTGAGTTATTTGTAACTACAAAGAGTCATGTCCAATGACCAGTAGCAATAGATAAAATTTGTAGAAATTTCATCTGTACTTCACTCAAGTAAAAAAAAATGCCCTAAAATAAACTTAGCTTTAGAAAAAGAGAGATGTCCTGTAATATCTCGTATTTGAGGATATTTCTCTAGCTCCTCTGGAGTTTCCATGTCCTTTATTGTCTCAGGAGTATTTCACAATAATAGGAATCTTCTAGGAAGAGTCCAAGTGGTGCCAGAGATTCAACAGAAAAGTGGACTGAAATGGACTGTATATCAGATCCCGGGCTGTGCAGCTTTCTGCAGTATCAAGGAATCTTAAGTCTAAAGAGAAAACCTCCTTTTCCATGTCAGCAGGCCTAGTACTGAGTTTCATGACTCCTGCAGCCAGTATCACCACATCCCCTCTAAAGCTTTGCCCTGTGCTTTAGCATCTCTACCCATCAGAGCGAGTAAGACTCACTGCTCGGTTAAAACCCTTCCTTGCTCCACCTATTCCAGACTGAAGGCTCTTTTCCAGAGAACACCCTGCACTACTTCAGCACAGACCCACTGGGAACAATGGTTCTCACCCATTGTGAACTGGTTAACATGAATCTCACAGCCACCTTGGGTCATTCTGGCCCAGGGACTCTTGCTTTGGGAATTTAACTTGGTCCTAAGCAAAGCCCAAATGGGAGCTGTGCCTCTCAGCCACTCCTTGCCTCTGAGAATTGTGCACCAAAGGGGCATCAAGAGCATGAAACTTTTACAGCAAAAAGTAAAAAGGAAAAAGCAGAGTTCTCTTCAGTCCTACACTAAGTCTTCTAGTGGTATTTGAACTGATCCAAGCTGATCTTTTATTCACAGGGTACTTGACAAGAGCTACAGCTCTTGAGCCAGTCCCAGCTGGAGTCACATGGCACTCTGCTCTCAGCTGTGGCAGGTGCATGTGCCACCTTTGGCTGGCATTATTCCCAGAAATACCCAGGGAGTACAAGTGATACTGAAGAGACACAATGTTTGTGTTATATGTTTTTCCCCAAATGTTTTAGTTCTTAAACAGTATTTGCTAGAGCCCTCCAAAGTTGTCATGGACCCTTAAGTTATTTCTCTATCACAGAAAATTTTCTACTGGTTGTAAACTTCTGAATTTTAGTGGCGTGATTAGCCACTTCCTGGAAGAACACGGTTCAGTAAAGTGCAGCAGGACACAAAAAATATTTCTGGCAGAAGACACCAGTATGAAGGGTGATTCACCCACAGGAGGATTACAGTAAATTACAAAGCAACCTGGAAAGCTGACAGCGGGGATGAACGCAGGAAAGCAAATATGATTTTATATAGTAAGAACTTGATATATGAAGGTAAATTAAGATCAAGTTTAGAAAATGATGACTGAGCATAATCAAACTACATCTGTCCCAGTAAAGCAAATTTATTTTCAGCTTGTTACTTTGATATAACTTTCTTATGTTTTCATGCTATATCTTTAGTCTTTGATAAAGGAAGCTGAATAAAACTGTCCATCAAGGACAGTTGTACTTTTCTCACCTTTTGGGATGAGTGAGCCATATGTACACTCTGACAGCAGGGGATCTTTCCCACAATACCATGACCTGGAGGATTTTCTAGCCAGCAGTAACTGCAGATGCATGCCTGAGGCTGCCTCCTCTGCACCTGCCTCCTGCGGCTGCTGCAGGGGCAGATCAGGGCATCCTGGCAGCTCCTCCAGATGCAGAAACACAAAATGCACCATGATTGGAGAGAAGGGCAGGAGTGAAGGCTGTGCCTGTGTGCATAAGGAGCACATCAAGGAGAGTGGTTTGAGATAAGAAAGTCTCTCTTCTCCTTCATGTAGTTATCTACAGATACATTCACACTGTGGGTCACTCCATGAATCTTACCTAGTTTCCCAAAAAACTGCTATCAAAAAGGCTTTGTTCTTTGAAAGCTAAAGAGAAGAACAGGATGCATAGACTGAAAGGTCTTTCTTACAAAAGGTGTAAGAAGTGGGCTCAAGTTTCTCCAGGGAGTATGCTTACAAAGGAAACACTAAAAACTCTCTTCAGCTGAGTGATGATACAGTAAGATGCGAGAACACTGAAAACCCCACATTCTGTGGATACAAAGCAGGTATGCATTTCCTTCAGTTGTGGGAACTAGGTCTACACCTTTTACTAGGTACTGATGATCCTCTAAAAGAGGATTTTAATAGAGATTTACACATGGCTGAAAATCTGGTCTATTTGGCCAAATACTTTTTAATAGAACTCCTCCTGCTATTCCTGAGAATACCATTACCAAGAATAAGCAAACTTGTTTTAGCTTAAGAGCTATCCCAGAATCAGCCATAACTCAACTGCTTTTACGACATCCAGGTGAATGGAGGGGAATTGGATGTTCTCCAATGGCTCTTGTGAATCTGAAAATCTGTTTGGCTATTACTACATGTATACAGAAACATCAATCACAGTATTATTCCTATGCACAAGTGCTTGGAAAAAACACAGTCAGGATGTTTCTTTGTTCCTATGTATATTTAATAATAATACATTCCCTCCTGAGTTGCCTACTTTAAATAGGAGTAACTGCCTACAGAGCAATATGTTGTTGGATTAAAGCTGCAAAACATGCAGACATCAGCTATATATTGTTTTCTGGCAGCAAGGGTTTGTCGCACCTTGTTAGTAAAGAATTTCATTTTCAGCCCAGTGTATTGAGTGCAGGATGGGCTGGCCCCTCAGGCTTTAAATTAATGTTTTAAATGAGACAGAAACAACCCAGGGAAGAGAAATTACCTGAAAATCACACATCTTCTGGCATATAATTTTACTCCATAATTTTGACATCTGAATGAAATCAGATTTATATCTCTATTCCAATCTCAGAAGGATATTTTTCTAGGTTTCTGATGTAGGAATGAAAGACCAAAGGAAAGAGAGATGCAAAAAGAACCAGAGAGGACTTCCATTTGCACATAACAAACTTGTTATAAATACCAAAACAAAACTAAGTTTCAGTAATTATGCTAGAATAATCACCAGGACTTAGAGACAAAAACAGAGCCTAGAACACTGATCCAAATGTTTAACAAGATGAAAATTTTGAAATCTGGATGCTTCTGCATTTCAGAAATTGTGTACTAAGAAATTTGAAATGAAAATAGCTGATTTCTCAGACCTGCATATTTATGGAAGATAAGGTGGAAAGTACTTGTTTAATAATCATTACTGCCCAGGTTTTCTTGTTATTCTTTCCTTTAACCAAGGAGAAACAGATAATTCAGTGCAACTGCAGGGATTTTATAATATTTGTTTCCTTTATTCCTTGGGAGGACCCATTACAAAATGAGTAAATTTTCCATTGTCAAGGTTTCTCACAGACTATGTACTTCCACATTAAAATAATATGTCTGAAGATTAATTTGCAAAAAAAGAAGTTCAGTTACAGACAAGACTTTAATGAAATTGTGCACAGGGCTTTAATGTCTTGTCAACTCTGATTTTGGGCCCAAAAATAGCATCTGCCATTTTAGAAACACACAAATGACAGTGCACTTTAAAGGAAGACCTTCTCTTTCGTTAAATAAAGGATCATTTAATTTTACCAGAATAAAGGGGGCATAAAAAGAAGTAGGATCTACAATCATCTGGGCCTCATGAAGAGTGAAACCTAAGATATAACACAAACAGCTTCATATTGTTTAAATCTTGATGAAAACAAATATTTTAAGGATTTTAGATTTCCATACCACTTGGAAATGCAGAAGGCTTGTGTCAGTTCTGTATTCCACATTCACCCTTTGCTGTTATCTCATGTGTTATTGTAACATGAATTCTGATGTGGTTGGAGTGATGAAATGCAGCGATAAAGCAGATAATTCTGTCCCTGACTTCCAGCCTTCCTAACATGGGGTGCTGGAGCTACTGATCAACAGAAAAGGTAAATTATTTAAATAATGGATTTGGAGATGAACAGCAGTTACAGTGCTTGTCGTGATTTTCATTCCCACTTAATATCTCTTTGGGAAATGAACAGAGACACAGCACAGGGTGGGAGAGGATGTTGATTCTAGTATATGTTCACACAAAAAAATTTGGCTCTGCAAAAATAATTAATCCAGGTCCTAACTTTATAAAATGACATTACAGTATAAATATACTTTTTAATCCCACTTTGGTAGGAGCTTGCTAGTGGATTGCCTAGGACAGATCCACAGTTAGTGTGAATGAATGGCCATGGGGAGTTGTATTACTTTCAAAGGAATTTTAGTCCTTATAATGATAAATATGGGGGAAAAGTCAGCCACTTTAAACTGCTACCGCACTGCCAAGGTTCCTTGCTCTACATGTTCTAAGTGCTCAGGAATTCAGACTAAGGAGATGTTGAAATCATTTGTGCTCATTTGGACATCACTTGGGAAAAGTGAGGGTTCACTTGGGAAAGACAGCAGCACAGGGCAGGAGTGTGAAGCCAGGACCCCAATCTAGAAAATTTGCTTTTCAGATATTTTGGCTGTAGCTGCAGGTGAACTTAATTGAAATGGTGGTTGTTCACTACTTCTCGTGAGTCTTCCTACAATTCAGAATATTTTTTGGATGTTACTTCAACACAAGTAAAATGTGGGACAATGTATTGGTGTGTCCATTAGAAAATATGGGAAGCACTACAAAGCTGGGTTTGATTTTATGCAGTGTAAGCATACATTTCTGTGACTATTCCTCAAATCCTGCTGTAGTAATTCTTCACATAAGTTAGAATTTATTTTCCTTTCGCTTCATGTGATTAATCTTTTTGTGAAAGAAGAAGAAGAAGAAAAAATTTCTTTCCACATTGATTATCATCCAAAATCTTAGCTTTATGACACAGATTAATTATCATGAGCTTTATTTGTAGATGCATGGTCTTGGCAAACACAGAAGGATGTGAGAAGCACAAGGTCAAACAGTGAGGCAGCACTGAAGGAGAAAACATGCCCTGCTTGTCTTGATTCCCATTCCAGGACAGAGGCTCCTATTCTGAACCTCTCTGCTGGTTCATCATCCAAATTAGTGTGGGCACAAAGAGAAGGCTGAAGAAATATGCCAAAAATCAGCATACCTAGGCAGATGATAGAAAGCAGAGGAGAATGTACCATGTTTTTGAATGCCTGCTCCGGCCCAAAGGCAGGCTTATTTATCTCTGGCTCTGCCAGTTCTGTTGCTTTTTTTGTCTGACCTGCTCTTAAAAAACAACTCTGGCAATCCCCTCCCTTTGTTAGGCAATCTTTCCTGGGAACCGGGCTGTATATCCCAGGTCTCCAGATTTGCCTTTCATTGCAACAGTTCTGGGGAGTTGCCATTCACATGCTGACTTGTTGTGGCTAGTCTTCATGGAACTCCACGAGATAAGACATTGTGTGGGCTGCTGACATCCAGGGCATTTGGTCCCTGGGTAAGGGCTGGGGCAATGAGGGAGCTTTTGCACTGGCTGGTGAAGGATGGCTGTAAATTGTGAGTGTGCACATAGAGGTTTGCAGAGGTACATAACATAAATTCTGGCAGCCATGGCCCTTCAGCAAGAGCTATAAGGTGCTCTGGCCCAGTTTTTTGGATAAAACCTAAGGGATGGTTTCCAATCTTATAGCCCTAATGGCAGAGAATAAAATACTAATATATAACATTACTTTTTCTTTTTTTAATTGAGTCTAAGTGGGTGCTTTTTTAATACCACTCCTTATATACCCAGTACTTATTCTGTCTAAATATCAGTACATCAGTTGATATCTGTAAATCAAGACCAAAATGTGTCTCTGAGCACATTACCCATTCCCAGTGACTGCATCCATTGTAATGAATATTATATTTTAATAATTGATGTTTCACATGCCCTATTTTTCTCTTCTTTGCACTGGAACCTTCTCCAAATGCATCTGAAGCACTCCTGGTAAATGGAAGGTAATGATGAAGTGAAACGACAATGTAATATTTTCCCTTTTGCAGATGGATAGAATTCACATGTTAAATTTGAGTCAAATTTCAGCTCAGTCACTGGATTCCTGTTACAATGCTAAGGAATTGAGGTTTTGTGATACCTTCTCCAAATTCACTGGAAAGGAAATCATGAAACATTCATGTAAGTAAATTACAGCTCCACACCCTATTAGTCATAGAACTTGAAAGTAATTTGAAATCTTGAGTATATATGAATTATTGAACAATGAGTGAAAAGAAAGAAAGAAAATGGGGACTATAATGTGCGCTTCGACCATTTGTGTAAATTGCTACTGTGGTACTTCTGTTCAGTAATTTCAGGGCAGTGTTGAAAGAGCAGCAGAAACCTGTAATATTTAAAGAGTAGGATCCTTATTACATAGCAAAGCCAGAAGGCAGCAACAGATCAAAGATGAGAAAGGACTTAAAAGGGAATGTGGATTGTTCCTGTTAGTCCCACCTGAGCTCATGGCTAGGTTGAGTTCTACACCTCTTCTGGTTGCCCTCCTTCCATTTGGCTGGTGGAGAAGGACACATTAACACATTTTGTTAACAGCTGGGGCAAGCTGAGAACAAAGGTGTGCCCCAGCATCATCTCTGGAACTGGATGTGAGCTCTGTCCAAGAGTTGCCATCTATGGGATGAAAGGGTGAAAAATTTTTTATAATACAGGCATAGACACTGTAGAATAGCTATAGAGGGATACAGATTCAGCTTTTAGAATAGGTGTATGTCTAACCTTGAAGTTTGTAAAAGGTCTTTTTTTCCTCGTATTTAGGTTTGTACACATTCTCAATTTTTATGTGGCTATTTACCTAAACAATTTTATGACCCTTCCTTAAAATTTTCTCCTTTTCTCGGTATGAAGATTTGAGTAGCACATTTTTATGCCCAACACCCAAGTCTCATTCAGTCTTCTGAACTTCTCAGCTCCTGTGCCTTCACTCATTAGCTCTTCCTGTATCCTACAGGTTTCCCTTCTGGAATAATCTTTAATATGGGCTCTTTTTGTTGATCCTTCTAGTTAATTTAACTCCACATGAGGCAAGACTAACTTCTGCAGCCACCACTTCCATGGTAGCAGTATGTTTTAACAAGACCGGATATTAAACCTTTCCTTGTTTAGGAATGTGTTTCTTTATTGTAAACAAATTCCATGGCTATCAAACTAGATATCTGATTTTCATGTCTAATTGATATCTGGGAACTAAAAACCTTCCATTGTCATTTGTAGTATTTATCTTCCTATATTGTTAATATCTTTTCTAGTAACCTTAAGGAAATTTTTTCTATGCCATCACCACTACTGAAGAGATTACAGAGTTTATTTCTCTTTTCTTCTTATTATTATTTCAATCTCGGAGATCAAATCTTGATTGCTATTTGATTGTGTTTTAGTTTTCTCTATGGTATTTATTTTTACATTCTACACAGTAGTTCCAATTCCCAGATTTTATTTTCTGGACTTCATTAACTTCTTGTACCTCAATTTCTCAGTTGTTTCTCACTGATATCTCTTAGTTTCCTACATGGAAACTCATTAACCATACCTTCTGTCTGATGACTTTTACAAGAATCATTCTTTCTCCCAGTTCTGCTTCTTTGCTGCCCCCCCTTCCTTCTTTTTTTTCTTCTTTCTGATCAATAGCCGGGGTCTCCAAGATCCTCTAGCAATCTTCTCCCTTCAGTCCATAAATTAAAATTCAATCATGCAGAGACCTCACATACAGACTTAGATAGAGTTCAAGAAGAGTCCTTTCTCTACAAGAGCTTTCTGATATTTTCTAACAAAAAACCTTCTTCTACTATCAAACTTTTTGCTCTTTTAATATTTATTGTTTTGACATGTCACTTCATTAAATCCAGCCAAGCCACGATTGTCTGTTCATAAATGAGTTTTCTAACCCTGTCTATACCAGAACTGCTTCTTGGCTGTTTTCTCTGAGAGGATAGGATCCTTGAGTTTAAAGAAAAACTTAGGCTGGCAAAAGGCAAAGCTGGAAAAGGCATACAAATTTTGCATTTGTAATTAATTTTAGAATGAGCTGAAGAACCTTTTGGCAAGTACAAGCTGTACTTTCATAATGGCCACACTGGCACAGCCTGTGTAGCACTGGAAGGGCCAAGTGGGAGTTCTCTCTGCAGCCACAAAGTGAGACACTGGCCCTTGTCTGTGAGGACACACACGGACCTCGGTGTGCTGTTTTTTCATTGTCACAGGAGACCTGTGTGAGAGGGCTCCAAGCAGCACTTTGGAGACGGGCCAGGCAACTTAGTTTGCCAGTGGTAATCAACCGCTCACAAACAGGTTAGTTTGTGTAGGTTATCTGGCACCTAGACAAAAGTCAGGCTGAGAGGAAACAGGAGTCCTTTGTGAACGTCTCACAAAAAAGGAAAAGAGACTAATTTAGTCAAGCACTCCAGAAAACAGATAGTATGATCAGTTTCAGTTTTAAGCCAGAGCAGTCTTACTGAAGCAGCTGTAAGGATATGAATACCAATTTACGTAGTGACAACTTGCTAGCTGTCTTCTGCAAAATCACTGTGCCATTTTTAGGTAGTTAATTAAGTCCTTTAAGTATCAGGGCTCCAGGAAGTGATAAGACAGCTTGTGAAAAGACAGCTTGGGCAGTTTGGGTGCTTGCTGCTTGGGAAGGTATTTATAGGACACCTTTGGTTATTCCAGGTGAGATGGACTGCACATTACCATCCATACAGTGGCTAGGTAGGACTGGCAATTCCTTGAAGAAAGGTAGAGCCCTAAGAGTCCAGGAGAAAAGAGGGAATCTTACTTCTCATTTTACCTGTGTGAATATAATGCATGACTTCTTGATTTGTAACATCAAATTTGTCTGCATGCACTTCCAGTGTGATTGAAAAAACAGATATAAAGCTGCTGATTAAAAGTACAACCTCAGAAGTAAAAGTGCACCAGGTTTTAGCCTCCAACTCACCAAGGACATTGATCAATGCTCAGCAAAGCCTCTTCATCTCACCTCTCACCTCACCTCTCACTCACCTCTGGAGAAGCCATGGAATAACAGAGTAAGTATCTGGCTTCCTCCTTGTTTAGGCTTTTAACCTCATTGTGCAAGCCCAGGAAAGAAGCAGCAATCATGTAAGGAGGTAAATTAAAGACAGAAAACACTTCTAGTCTCTGTCCCTCCTGCTTTTTTTTCCACTCCCAAATTAAAAAACATATACCAGGATTTTTAACGAGGATCAAAGGGTTAAACGAAGACATGACTTTTAGATGCGACCTGAAATGGAACTTACCTTGCTTTTTTCTGTTCACCACACTTTTATGACCTGAAATAGGGCTGTGGGGATTCAGTTTGTCCGCATGGGGCATGACATCTACAGCATGAATTTTTCTGTTATTTAATTTAGCACTGCAAAGCACCCACCAATTTTATTTGAGGCTCCATCAATGCTCTTAATGTTGTCACTTTGGATAGCCTGTTTATTTCAACAGATAGTCCTCAGAACCTGATAAGTTTAAAATGCTGATGCTAGTGTTAGACATTACACCAACAGTGCCAAGCCAAAATTAGATTGAGATAAGTGGAGCCATTAAAAACTTAGGGTATTACTGCTGGAAAAATTCTGTTTCCTATTTCAGCTTTTATTAAAATGGCAGCAGATGCAGTTTACTGAAACTAGTAGTTGGAGATTTTTTTTTCATTATTTGTTGTTTTATGAATATCATTTCACAAAGAGTGAAAATGGTAGCAAAGGCCTTTTTCATTCCTCAGTTTTAATTTTTTGACACTGGACATGCCAGCTCCTGTGTGTAAAGCAGTGCTTGCCTCCCACCACACAATCCCAGAGGGCTGTCCAAGCCTCTACCTGCTCTCACTTAGTGAATGTGCGACCCAGACACTGGACACTTTGATGGTGTGGAGTAGGGGTGGGCATTCAGTCGTGGTACATGATTCACTGCTGAACCATTACATCAGCTGGTATTAATCTGACCCCTAACCCCTATAAATCTCATTTAATATATGCCTATCCAAGTATATGAAAGAAGATGGGTCTAGTGAAGATAATATGAAGAAAAGGAAGTATTATGCAGACAGCAATGCTATGGGCCCTTGCTGTGACATACACAGTGCATAGTTGGTGCTGTAGGTCCACCCTTATTTTACCTGAGATACACCAGGAAACTTTCCCAACTTTGTTCTGCAACCCCCTACTGCATGTTCTTGGCAGCACCTTGCTTTTATTGTGGTGAAATATCTCTTTACACAAAGTGCCCAGGGACACAATGGAACATTAGTCTCTATCAGAAGACAAGTATTAAATACCATGCATGAAATAATAGTCAACATTACCCAAATGGATTCCCATGGGAAAGTGTTTCCATGTTTTTCCAGTGCAGGTGTAGGCACAGCAGTACCACTTTTCTGATTCTTCCTCCATAAAAATCCCCAAAAGCCAACCAGTTCCCTGTGTTCTGGGAGAAGAAAAGCCCCTTTCTCCTCTAAAAGGCATCTGATGCTTTCTGATGGAGGAATATCCAACTCAGTCAGTGACTGAACCTTTGAAAACATCCCTTTTTGCCTTGGAAGTTAATTTAAAATGAGCTGCATTTTTGATGCTGTCAGAAAGCTTGGCTGGTTAGTCCTCAAAGGTTACAAACAACAGGAGAGAAGGGAAGGTTCCTGTTGTGCTATGGCAACTGTCAAAAACTCGTGTACACATTAGCAAGATCAAACGTTTGCTCAGCCTGGGAAAGAGCAGGTAAACACCACTCTAATCCCTCTGGAGCTGTGAGACACACAGGATATACGGCTTTCTTTCGTCAAGAGATGCAAGAAGCCAGTCAGGATTCATTTCTCTCCTTGCAGTTTATTTATTCAAGGTTTGTGCTTTGCAAGGCTGCCCCACTCGTTCCTTGTCATGCAGCTGCACTGATTGAAGAACAAGGGAGTGTAGCACAAAGGGAGAAGGAAGCTTCAAGAGGTCAGCTTTGCACTAGAAAAGCAGAGAGTAAGCTGATAGCAAGGCACCAAGGGCCTGTAAGTCCTGGCTGCGAGCTCTGTGCTTCCTTCACCATCAGACCTATCTGGCTCCCGCAATATGTTCCCAAACGAGCTGAACTGGGTGTTGAGGATGCATTTATAGCACACGATAAAATGCCTTTGAGCTGATGTAGAAAGTGCATCCATCATCCTAAGTGATTGGGTGCCTGAATCCAGGTTTCCCCAAGGATACCTTCTTTTCTTTGGGATCCAGGCTCCAAAGGTTGGGGTTTGGTATGATCCCAGGAAACCTTAAAATGATACTGGTTAACTTGAGTGAGAAATGACCAAGGCTAGCTTAATTTTACATCCTCCTAAGAGTACTGAAAAAGGACTGTGAATCTGTACTAAAACCCGAGACAGTACTACAGGCTGTGCAGAACACAAGCACAAAATTGCAATTTGCCTTGGATGCATAATTATTTTCAGGCCGTGTGAATTAAAAGAAAAAAACTCTGACTCTGAAATGTTATTGAGATGGACATCTCAGAAGTGCCTTCACTTTGAATCAAGCCAGGTATGTACTATGGAGGAAAAAAAGTTTTGAAGAACTGAAAAGGCAATGTGAGATCCTGGTGACATTGGAAAGCTGCTTCCTTTTTTATCCAGATCCATCAGCATCTATGGAGCAGTGGTTTGGCTTAGCTACCTTGGAATATGTTAAGGGAGACTCAACTCTGTGTAAATTAGTTAGGTTTTCTTTAAAGTGTCTTTGCAAAATTGTTTTTTCTAAAGCCTTAATCAGAACTTTAGAATAAAGTAAGGAAAGATATACTTAGCAGAGTTTACTGGGTATTAGTGGTAGGTAAGACCTGCTAAACCTGGAGGAAATGCTGCTTCCAGAGAACAAAGATGTTGACGTGAAACAGGGTGTGCAGGGTGAGACCTGCCCCCTCTATCCATCCTACTGAACCAGACAGACACACAGCCAGGTATGCAGGACAGCCAGTGGCAGTGGAGCTGTTGTCAGAACTTAGTGGCCAGGACATTTTGATACGGTACAGAAGAAAACCAGGCTGCATTCCTGGGTCCTGCAATGTTTACAAGTGCTTTCTGAGACAACAGAGAGAAAAAATAATTTGGTTTTCTTAATCTGAAGGAGATGATACAGACAATGCTTCATCCACACAACTTAGGTGAAGATGCAAAATCTTCGTGCCCAGAACCATGGAGAGTTGGGCCATTCTGCACCTTCGGCACTGAAAATGTGTCCTCAGCTGAGGGACAATGGGTAGAGAGGATAGTGAGGAATACTCTTCCTTGTCTGAAACTAAGGGAGTTTTGGATTGGAAGTGCAAGAATTAAATTGTGCAAGTTTTGAATTTGAAGTGCCTCTCAATCTGTGAAATTTCTTAAACTGCATCAAAGACATTGATCAAAGTCTAAAATTTACTTTTCTTCCCTTGAATCCCATGGTCTGTTGCTTGCGTGGAAAAAATTATGGGGTTTGTGCTCTTAAGGGGAGATAATGAAAAATTCAGAGGGCTCACAGCCTGTGGTAAGGTTGATAAACTGGCTGCTAATGAACTGCCAGTTCTGAGAGCAGGGAATGAGTCTTCATGCTGCAACCTGTGACTGCAAGTAAGCCTTGCTCTGCGGTGCTACAGCCACCTCACATGGTAAGAGGATGGTAGATTATGTGAAACAAAGCAAAAAAATCTTTATTTTTGACTTTAAAATGTGGAAGTCACAACTGACATCGACAAATTTTTTACTTCGCAAGAGCTGTCCTTTTCCTAAATTTTTCATGTAGTAAGTAAAAGGGACCTTAGGCTACAACTCTTTACCATTACTTCTATTACAACTTGAATCCAGAGAAATTGGTGAAGGCTTTCTGAAATAAAATGTCTGAACACCCTGAAAAATCAGTGATGTATTTCTGATATGACAGGTAATCCAGTTTATATTTCACTGTTTACTTTGTAAGCAAGGAAAGCTTTGCTCTTACAAGATTTTTTTTCTTACAGTTCTTAACAGCAAGATGAATGCATGGCACTTTGTGAATGTGACAGCTGAGTTCTGTTTCACTACTCTTTAAAGTATTCTCTGTTTTCTCTCTGTTTAAGAAAAATCAAAGAATTATCAGGGATTTGCTTTTTCACTACAAATGCAAATGCACAGGATGACAGCTGAGCCTCACTGATTTAAAGCTTCACAGACCCACAGACCCCTCTTGTAAACATTAATGGCATTTGAGTCATCTTGTCTGCCTCCTCACAGTCACACAGAAAATATCAAATGTTGGGGCAGCGGGGGAGGCAGGGGAACCCTTTGGTTTAAGATGCTGGCCACAGCGTTACAGCTGTCATGAAAGTTCAATCTAACTTATGAGATTTATAACGTTTGGAGACCATTTTTATCTGTTTCCTACCTATATAAAAATGAATAAAAAAACAGACAAGAAAGCTTCCTAATAAGGCAGTCTAGATCTGAAGAGCAAATTAAGGTCAATTCCTGAACAAAATTGAAGTGTGAGCTACTTTTCTTTTTCAAGTAGTTTTACTTACGTTAATAGCCACGGCTCCTTAGTTTATGAATTATTCATGTGTATGAGTCTCCACAAGACTTGAGCCTGCAGGTTACATACTTGTATTAAGCTCTGAGTGGCCTAAAAATACATTGGTAAAGAAATACGGAAAAACTTTAATTTGGTGATAAAGACAACTGTAATGCAACAATTAATTATTGTGAATAAAGATAGTTAAACAAACACCATCTACCTGAGCAGAATGTAGTAAATATCTTCAATATGTCTTCAACCTGCTGCATTGCATATTATGGCTTCATTTTATGCAGGAAAATTTTAAGAGGAATATGGCTACATTCCTCCAAAGGAAAATCCGCACACATTAAGCAGTATATATCAGACAAAGCTTTTGGCAGTAAAATCATTACTCCAATTTAAAATCTTATTTATTTTCTCTTTTATATCCACCAGTATGTTCTCCACACTTCTGAGTAAGGTAAGCCATAATTCTGGGGGCTTTGTTCTGATGATGTTTTTTCAGTGGTGGCCATTCCTGGTGATTCCCACCACCTCGGTGACAAATGGAGAGCAGTGTCAGCCTCCCTGGTTCCCACTACCCACAGGTGATGTCTGTATGCATCTTTCAGGGTTGTACAGCTTGACAAAACAGTACTTCAACAGTACCACGCATGAGGAGTCTCACCTGGAAACAGGATCCTAGGAGGCCCTGTCTTTATTTGATCCAAAGTTCTCCTTAAAGTGAAAGAGGCAGCTTGCAAGACCTGATGCTCTCTTCTATTTTCCTTAGCAGTCAGTCCGCAGTTACTCCTCTCTGCTTGTAGGGTTTTCCCACCCATTGTTCTTCCATCTGCTACACACAGCAGGGATCATAGAAGCAGGGGTTCAGCAGGAGAGCATAGCGCAGAGGCAGAGGTCAGGCAGGGAAGAGAAAAAAATAATGGAGAGTGAAGAATAATGAGGAGGGTTACATGTCAGGGAAGAAGAAGCAGAGACTGTAGGAAGATGGGAAGGGAAAGTTCCAGTGCTTCTGGGAAGCCTATGAAGTTCCATCTGTCTGTACAAGGACATGCTGAAAAGGAGGCTGAAATGGCATCTCCTCCATAGTGTGACTGCTACAGATTTCAGCCATGACTCGGTGAGGCCCTGCATCAAGGAATTTTTGTTCACACATTCGTTGGGTTTGTTTTGAGTAACTGACATGTGACAGACTCATCGCATGCTAAACCTCTCCAGGAAGAGCTGAATGAGTGTTTGTTTAATTTTTTGATCTATATACCATATCTGTTACACCCTGTGTGCCAAAAAAATATTTAGTACTACACAACAGGATGCGTGTTTTGGAATTAGAAAGAGGTCATCTCCACTTAGTAATGACAAGTTGCAGTGGATATAATCCAGTCCTTTGCACTCAAGAGTTTGTACTTTTGAAAGGCAGCCACACTCAAAATAGCACTGTGAAATTTCCAAAAACCAAAAAGCCCTCAGCCCAAAGACAAGTTTTTCCTGTCAACTTACTGAACTCGGGAATATGAATACACATTCAAATAGCATTGCATGAAGCAATGCAGCTCCTTGGGTGAGAAGGCCATGGCACGGTGGAGGAGAAAGCAAGCTGGAAATTGTTTGTAGTCTCACCTCAATAAGCTTTTTTTAACCCTGGGTCCTTGCCATGAGTCAGGGGTTGGGGACCACTGCACCCACCAGCTGCAAAACCCCTGCCCTGGTGGCCCCTGCCAAAGGACCTCTGGTCTTTTGCTCCATAATTTCTGCTGAAACCATTACTTTTATCTCTTGTATTTGTCCTCTTTGTCTTGGTAGCCCAGTAACTGTATCCTATTCTGTTCATCTTACACCACATGTTGAAATTTGTCTCCTGCCAGTTGGTGCTGTTTCAGTTGTTTACCTGGCAATGTCTAGAAGCTCGCTTTGCCCTTGTGACCTGCTCTATTAAACAATTGTCCCTGGACAGTAAGGGCAGGCTTTAATAACATTTGGATGCTTTCTGCTCTGAGTAAAGGATAAGACATAGATATATCTGACAAATGATCAGGAGGGGTAGGAGGGATCTGTATGTGCTTGATCTCATTAACAGCATGAAGTAAAGAACTGAGCTCTCCTGCCTGATTACCATCAGGTTTAAGGCGTCTGGCTAGGGATGATGTCTGTGAAGGCATTCAGAGACTTGAGGAGATTGTCACCAGATTGTAAGCGTTGTTTTCCAGTACCTGTTGTTTAATGTGCAGAGCAGGTATTAATGTATTCTTCCTCTTTGCTGGGTGCTTTGCTGACCCCTCTCCTCCCTCTGCATGTTATGTAGACACGCATGGGAGATGGGGTGTGTGAGTGCATGGTCCATTGGGGTGATATTGTGAGACTCTCTCCATCACAGGTATTTTTCTGACCTGGAGTAAATTGCATAGATTTCTTCTTCCAATCCTTCCCCTTTTAAATAGTGCTTTATGTCTGCCCAGTATATTGCAGCAGTGTACCAAGATACTGCCTTTTAACCCCTATGAGACAGAGGTTATATTAATCCAGGTGAAGTATGGCATTCATATAGCTTAGGACCTCTTGGCTAGGTCTTTCACACATGACACTGCACTGAACCATATAAATGCTCCTTGTTACCAGTGTTTTAACATTTTTCACTTTGGAACCCCTGAAATATTACAGAAAAGGTACAGCTTCACAAATGTCCCAGATGTAGGCTGTGTGTATGTGAATGCCCTTTCCTTAGCCACCACTCCTTTCAGCTCACATACAGGTCAAACCCTCCTTCAGTAAGTACATTATAATAATAGGTAATCTCTTTCTTTTTTTGCTTGTGTTTTTTTCCAGTGAGCAATACATGATATTGAGATGGTAAACAGCTTAGCACGGGCAGAGAGAGGAAAAAACCCCAGCAGTGGGGGAGTCTAGGTCATGTTAGTCATCTGAGGAGCCCATGGTGGGCCTGCCCGG
Source organism: Donacobius atricapilla (assembly GCA_013397315.1). Classification (NCBI taxonomy): domain Eukaryota; kingdom Metazoa; phylum Chordata; class Aves; order Passeriformes; family Mimidae; genus Donacobius; species Donacobius atricapilla. The sequence goes on along the minus strand of WBMY01013597.1, from coordinate 281,721 downwards.
CCACCTGCCTGGGGCAGTGTGCCCACACTAAGCAGGGGGAGGCTGGCCCAGGGCTTTGCACTCAGTGCTGCCACAGAGCACAGACGTGGGCACAGTGCTTGTGTGCTTCTCCACAGAGTCTTTGCCTGAATGAGATTATGATCTTTGAAGGCAACAGCAAACACTGAGCACGTGGAAAACTCCTGAAAGCACATCAGAGAAAAGCCAGCTGAAAAACAACGTTGTTATTAGGAGCAATCTTAAAATTCCAAGCATTTAAAGACAAATTCTTTGATTTCTCTTAAATTAGCATCTGTTGAGTGTATTATTGTTCATTCTTTCTTGTGAAGATATTGTCATAGTGTCTCAATGTCTTTTCCACTGATTTATCAGAGAGTGAGATTTTAGCACATAAACATTTTAGTAGCTATTCTGGTAACACTATGTCAAAATATTGGATGAAAAACAATTAAGCAGCTCAACACTTCCACAAAATAAGAAAAATATTATTATTATTTTGTTGCAAGGAATTCTATTTTGGGAAAAAGTACCTCGTGCCAAAGTAATTTATTGAGAAAAAGCCAACTGTCTTTTGTGGCTCATGTGCCTCAGAGAGCCTTCAGCCTGTGCAATGCAGAGCCTGGCCCTGAGGTATGAGGGCAGTTTCCGTACTTTGACTTCAGCTGCTGCCAGGCAGCTGCTTGTACATTGCTCAGTGTTGGTGAGGCAGCTCCACCCCTACACAGGGCAGAGAGACCTTTCCTATTATACCCAAATCCTGGCTTTTCTTCCCTGCTGTGTAGTCTTTGACATAGAGCACACTTTATTTATTTATTTGTTTGTTTATTTACTTACTTATTTATTTATTATTTAAAGTGTATCACCTTGTTTCCAGCTGGGAATTTACAGAGCAACCATATACTTTCTCTTTGGGATTGAAGGCTCTGCCCAGCAAATTAAAACAGGTTTGGAAACTGGTCATTGGCCTAAAGGTTGGGAAGCAGCTCAAGCACTTAACACAGCACTTGACCTGCATCTCCTCAGGTAGGAGGTTGGTAGTCAGTTTGCAACACCTGCAGTGTAGTGCTTGCGTGTGGAGGCATTCGTTCAAATCCCAGCTTAAGCTGGAGGACAGAGCAGAGGGGACCAGCTTGATAAAATCGCAGCCATCCTGTCTGCTGGGAACTGGGCCTCATATGTGGCCTCCCCAAAACCTTTCTCAAGAAGGATTTGGGAAAATTTTATCTGGCATATACCAAAACCCCACCTGGAAGCATGTTAACCGTTCACCAGTCCAAACATCCAAACACTGGATAATTAGAGGGCCACTGCTCAAACCTGCCTCCTGGCCTTGTGAGTTGTTGGTGGGGATGCTGTGATGCATGTGTTGAGGATCAGGATGGGACTGCCCTTGGCACAAGGTATTGGCATGGGTAAGGAAACTCAAAATGTCTTTCAATTGTTATTATCTAATTATTTTTTTAATTTAATTTTGTTTTGTTGATCTGTTGTTATCCATTACATCTGATGTTTGTCTTTGAAAATTACAAATTTTCTTCATTTTGAGCCTTCCTGAGTGCTCAATTCTTTGCAAGCACCATTAGCCTGCAGGCAGATTTTCCTCTTTGCTATTCTCTTATCTATAATAAGATTGTCAGTTGGCTAACAAATTTATTTTTTTATTCCTCTCTAGCCATCTTTGTCTGCTGCTCTGCAACTCTGGGAAAGTGCTACAGGGTAAACTTGCTATCCTAACTTTGTATCACATTGAAAAATGAATGGAGAACATGAACAGTGAGTACCTTTCTGATAGAGAGAAATTGGACTTGTCTCTAACAAACCCTTGGCAATAGCCTTTCATTCCTTTTATCTGTCCCACTGCAAGCAGGGTCCTCTTTCTAGAGGGAGTTTTCCTGGACCATGCCAGCCCCATGCATGGTCTAGCACTGCTATACCTTGCTGTGATAGATTTACATTAGCTGATGCTCTGCACTGTTGCCCAGGACAGAGGATAACCAGGCAGTATTTCTCATGCAGATGATTTAAACATTTAGAAGATTACGTTAGCCTTCTTTTGATGAATTCCTCATCTGCATTCCAAAAAGGAGTCTCATTGGCTTAGGACTGAAGCATTATTTACCTACCATTTATTTCTCAATATTTTGCTATCCCCCAAGAGTACATTAATGCTTCCCACAGCATGAGGTGTCACCAGTGCTGCCTTGGTGAGCTGACAAATCTCAAGGACCCTGCTGCAAAGGGGACAGGAGCTTTGGAGGGTAAATGAGGGCAGTCTTAAGAGGATAGTGGGGTGTTTGATGGCACTTAGCCATAATACAACAGAGGAAAGGAGGCTTTTTCAAAAAAACAGATTGAGTAAATAAGATAGTATTATAAGATCCTTAGCCAGCACACTTCTTGTTATTATGAAACCTAAGATCAGTGTAATTCTTAGAAGGTTTTTAATTTCTGTTTAGAAGCACCTGCCCCCTCTCATGGCACTGAAAGGTAATTTTCCCTAGAAGACAGATTCCAGTTTCCTGTATCAGTGACAGTCTTAATGCTGTATCTACATCTAGTGGACTTCCCACAGCATTGCCACTGGCTTCAGTGTGGGTGCTGAGATGTGGGTGCAAAGCATGCAGCTTTGACCAGGAGAGTGAGGTACCCTGGCTATGACTGCCTGGGAATGCCCTGGCCACACCAGCCTTTTTCCAGCCCATCAGTCAGCAACCAAGCCTGATAAATCTGCAGCTATGCACGTGTACAAACTCTAACTCAAATAAATAGGTGTGGGTGTCTTTGTGCAGAATAACACCACAGGAGCTAACCTAAGCCTATACAGTTATGCTGGTGACTTACATCTGGTTTTCTTACATGTATCAGTGTTAGTACAGTATTAGCTCAGTATCATCTCTGTGGTGCAGTTAATATTCTCAATGCCTTAATATGTGCACAGCAGAAAAAGAGAAGACAGGAGGAGACAGAGGCAGTGCAGCTCATCAGCTTAATTCTTTTTTGCTTTTCAGAGAACATTACCATTAAACACCATTAGAAGATCCGTGTCCCACTCCTCATCTCTACCCTACCTTTAGATACATCACTCTGAACATTTCTTGTTCCCCTTCTCACCTCTCACCTCTGTTTTCCACCCTACCCTAGTGTAGCTTAACTACTTATTCCATGGCTCTTTGGGGCTGGTGCATCACAATGGAGAGCTGGAGGGTTTCAAACATGGACAGATAATTGTTCCTTGAGGTAAATTGTTGTTTGGATAATTGTTCCTCAACGTGAGTGCACTGCAGAGCCACTACATGGAGCAGGTGCCACTCTGACTGTACCACACACCTATGGGAGGGTGCACAAACTCCCTTGTTCCATCAAAGGCCGTCCCTGTCGCTGCAGTGCAATGACTTTTTCACCTGTACCCCCTCCTGGCCATCTGTGCTCCCTGCTCGGCCCTCCTGCTCTACTTGTCAACCAGATGCATGTGACTGGCTTCACTGCATCTCTCTCCATGGTTCAGGAGAGGACCCCCACTTCTGCCCCCCACCACTGCTAGGTAGGTATGGTGCTGCAGCTCATCTCCCAAACACCTGCACTGCCATTCCAGAGCCAGGTCCTGCAGTACTCTAACTGCCTGATCCAAGGTGTTCATCAGCATGGCCCAGTTGCTTGCCCAGAGCTGCAGTAGATGTCTTTGCCTGTTTGGGCAGTAGCACAGGCTCTGCAGGGTGTGAAGAATCCCCTCATTCTTGAGGGTCCTGCAGTAGTCAGGGCAGGCTTTACTAGAAGCAAAGCTGAAGGAAAAGATCCCAGGCAGAGAGCAGGACGCCATCACCTGGCTGAGCAATTTTTGTATCATTGTCAAATACAGACATTCAAACAGCAGGAGACAGACCCTCAAAACCATGAGGTTGGCACAACTATGGGATTTTTTTTTAAAGCCCTTAGTGCCTTTCTTTTTAGTTCCTGTGCATGCTCAGAAGAGGTTTTCAAGGTTTTTACTGCAGCCACCAACCAAGACTTGGCTGTTAAATTCAGATTGCATTTAAACTGTAATTCCTTAATGAGGCAGTTCTCCTCCAAAGTTAAAAGCCAAGATCCCTGTATAGGTGATCAAGAAAGGAGCTGGGGCTTTTGAATGTTGCTGCAGCTGGTCCCATAAAAAATATTAACCCTCTCCAAGATCTTTATTTTCTTCATGTGAGACACTAAAGAAAGACGCACAAGAACTCTCAGTGGGGGTCTAAGTAACTCCTTCTCTGCACTGACTATATAGGAAACCCAGGTACTGCCTTTAGAGGATTTTTTTTTTAATGTTCACCTGCTGGAATTAGGCTAGTAAGGAAATAATTGAAGATTCAGCATGAACCTGCAGAGTAAAAGAAACTAGTAGATTCAGCAGCTGCAGATAATTGCTAAAGAATCTGATATTAAAGATAGCCAGAAAATGTAAATTGCATTCTATGTTTATTGATAATTTGCATCAAAATTATGTGACAGAGGTACACTGTACGAGACACCTAAATATGATATAAAATTAAAAACTAAACTGAATAATGAAGTTTGAAAAATGTAAAAATCTTGTCTTTGAAATGAGAGAATAAATGTGTTTCTTAGGCCTTCTTTACCTGAGAATAAATTCTCTAAATTAACTGGGACCCAAAAAACTTTCTCCTTGGACACAAGGTCATTTTACAATGGAAAATTGTTTTGTTAAAAAAGATGAAGTGTTATTGGTACCAATAAATAAAAAATTCTACAGCTATTATGAGGCACAAACAGAAGAGACTCATTAAATACAAAATAGCTTCAATAAAAGGAACACTGAAGCAACTGCACTAATCTCCACCAAGGTCTCCTTTTCCCCCTCACAATTCCTGCAGGATAGATGTGGAGTGGGTGCATTCCGACTACAAGGAAAATTATTAAGATGGTCCTAAACCAAATACAAGGAGAACTAGCTCATTTGCTGTGGGCAAAATAATGTGTTTGTCGTAAACCCATTTGAGTGTAAAGAATTGTGCAAGTTCTCTCAAGGAAGAGGCCCTTTCCAGTTCATCCTCTAAAAGATCAAAAGAACCCTCAGCAACCAATGAAACAAGTAAGCAACTTTCAAAACAAATGAGTCAGCCTCAAACACTGATCACAGGGGGAAAAAAAAAATCACGTGTTGTCTTTTATGTGCTCCTCCCCCTTTCCCTACCCACCCCTGGTCCAAACATATGTTTGGCTGTAAATCTATAACTGTATGCTTTTGTTGATAAATCATGTTTGTCTGGAGTTGAAAGAATTTTGAGCAAGTTCTTTGTCAATCAGTGTTATTAATGACACAGTTGTAAATCTCACTGTCATAGTATTGACTGAGTAAATAAGTATTTTATGACCTAAAGGAATATTTTCCCAGTGAGGAAACTGGTTTGAAGAAAATTGCCTAATCTTTTTTCCGTTATACCTCATGCACACAACTGGGCAGTCATTCAAACATGAACTCAGACTGTCTGTATCTCACAGGATCAGTAATGTGCAGATTTTCTAGATGTATCACTTAGCCTGAAGTCCAACAAATTGTTCAGAGTTGATATGTTTGTTGATGGGAGTGGAAATAAAAGAAAACTTCGTATTCTTTATAACTTTTATTTTGCATTTCTGTGCTTCCAAGTAACTCTAGGGTTTGTCTGGGAACAGATCAGATTCGGCCATTAATTTCCTCTTTTAAAGTCCGTATTATCAGTAACCTGCCTCAGTTTCCTTTTCTGTAGAGTCACCCTGCACACCACTGCTGGTGTGATGATTTACTCATTTAAAGGCAGCTACAAACCATGCTCATGTGAGTAGAATCCCTGCCCCTGTCTAGACAGTAGCTGTGGCGGGCTGGGCAGAGGCAGCAGGAGGAATTTGTATTGGCAGCCACATCCAGAGTCCAACAGCTTCTCCCCTTGAGTCTCAGAGCCAGGCTGTTCCTCAGCACAGTCAGGTCAAGATCCAGCAGAGAGGAGCCTTCGCTCTTGGCCCCTGGTGAGATCATTCCTCTTTCCCTGCTGCTGTGGTCCTTCACAGTTCTCTGTCTCCTCCCTTGAAGCCCAGGTCGCTGCTCCATGCTCAGTGAGTTCCTGCCCCTGGAGCATCCTCACGTTTGTGCTGTCGCCAAGGGCTGGAGCTGCATGCACCAGCACAGACACCGCTGTGCTGACTCTGGCCGGGCCCTCTGTGAAGCTTTTTGATGGAACACAGGGCACTAAGTTAAAGCTGTGGAGTCTTAAACAATTCCTGATCTAGTCCCTGACTGAGCTGAGAGTAGTGGCGCTGTTTAATCTGTGCTTTGTCAGCACAGAGCAGAGGAAAGCTGTCCCTGGGGTGGTGCCTGCAGGGAGTCCTCAGCTGAGTGGCTCTCATGCATCACTTCTTCCTCACTAACAAGCCCCACAAGCTGGGATGCTCCTGGCATCTTTGCCTCCCTGTGCCATCGTGGCTGCTCAAGGGAGTGAGCACAGCACACCCACCTTTGCTGCTGGAGGCACCAGGCTGGCAATGGGTAATGGAGGTGTCCAGGGGACCAAACACATGCCTGGTGACCTTGTGTTGAGATCAGCAGAATAAATAAAACCATCTTACCTCTTTTACAGAATCACACAATAATTTAAGATGCAAAGGTATCACTTCAGATCATCTGGTCCAGGCCTTGTAGTACTCAAGGTCAGATCCACCTTCGATATTAGACCATGTCACTCAGGGTCACAAGTAGTCAAGTACTGATTATTTCCAAGGACAGAGATCCTACTAGAGATTTCAATAGGTTTTAGGGATTTTATGCCTGATGAGAAATCATCCACAAGTTAATTTATGCCCTTGGATTTCATGTAAGCAACTCTGAGCTCTTCTTGTGTAACTTCTTGCAGTACATGTGAGAACATGCTTTTCCTTCCTGGAAGACAGCTGGACCCACTGGATACAGGTTTGCTCAATTGTTCCTCAGTTAGGTTTCTTCTTTTTCCCTCTCCTCCCCTTGTCTCTGCCCTATTTCAGTGAACTTGAGCAAGAAGCTGTCCAGCAACAGAAGTTATTCCTTTCTGGTTTGGGAAAGTATCTGGTACATTTGAAGTGCCACCAGAAGCACGATGAATGTTAGTTGTACCTCTGAGAAGAGATTGTTTTACCCATGGATCTTACACAAGAAACACCATGGCCCTGCTATTGCCTTAACAATGACAGATATATTCCTGAGGGCCAGATTCAATAAATCCATCTGAGTTATCCTGAAATCAATTTTTTACATCTTTTGTGGCCTTGCATGGGACTAAAATGATTTTTGTTTATTGAATTGAAATGTCCTATGTTCTCTGAAAAGTAATTAAGGTATTATGCAATGTTAGTTGGTATTCCAAAACTTGCACAGGGTGTTTTATAATTCAGTGTAATGAAATGACATAATAGAGTAAATGATTTTGCTACTTTTTTTTATACTACGTATGAATAAGTGACAGATACTAACAAATTGATTGCATTTATTGAAAAAAAAACCTAACCTCTTTTGCATACATGTACTATCTGTGTAATTTATTTATTTGTTCTTTAATTCTAGAAATATGTGGTAGAGAAATCTTCATGTTAAAGATAGACTTTATCCTGGATAAGATTTCTCTGTGTGTCATCACTTCAGAGAGAATCAAGCACAACTTTAAAACAGACAGCGTAGTAAGTTTTAATACAGAAAAATGTCTTATAAAATATTCTATTTTGACAAAGGGTAAAAAAGTGTATTCTACTACTTCTTTTTAAAAATAAAATTATTATTCACAATAAAGAGTTATCTGGTTTTCTCAAACTAGAACTATATTAATATCAAGTTCTACTTATTTCAGTTTCTTGGAAAACTATAAGACTGGATTGTGATGTTGACATTGACAGAAGACAAGATCTGAAAGCATCCTGGTATAAGAAGTCCCAGGATGGGGGGAAGAGAGGGGCATGACTTCAAAATGACAACTTACCAGCAAGATAAATGACATTTCGATTTTTAAAAAGTGTGCGGCACCTGCCTGACAAGATCTCTGTTTTTAAGTTCTTACAGTGGAACTTTTTTCAGTCAGAATAAAAATAATATCACCATCTCCATAGGCACAGACCTCAGGACTTGTTTCCTAGTTACTTGGACCATCCATAGTTTTGAGATAATTAACCTCAGCTTTCTTCCAGAAGAAGAAAAAATGGGAAGTTTATTACCTATCGACAACAAAGGTCCCTCCTTCTGCCTCCCACATGTTAGGCTGCAGAGATTTTCCAACCTCAAATTCCTAAAGTGTGTTGGGAGCTGGTCTGTTATATGCTGTTTATGAAACAAATCCAGATCCTTTTTTTTTTTTTTTTACCAAAACAATTATGACTTTTTTATCAAAAGAGAGACATTGCCAGAATTATTGTGCTGATGACAACCTTATCCTAAAAACCTGCCTTAAGGGCCAAGTTCACAATTCTTCATCTAACAGAAATGCAGCTGAGGTCAAAACTAGGTTTTGTGGTTTAGGGATACATGATGGGTAGAGCCCTGGAGCAAAGCAGTATAAATGTTTATATTGATTATGTTGATAGTGTACAAAAAATTAGTATTTTTTGTAAAAGTAAAAAGCTCACAAACTCTAGCAATTAATCAGGACTATTTTAGAGGTGAAGTTGTATGCAGTTAAAGAGGGTGGTTTACAAAGTAAACAGTAGTAACCTCAGACATTTATTTTTATTTCACAGCTCCTTAACTCAGTAAATCTCCTAGAAATTATAAGGCAACAAAACTCTGGAAATGATATATTTGTATTTCAATAGACAAAGGCATCAATATTACTTTACTCTGAAAAATACTGTAAAAATTCAAATTATATTTTCATTGCTCAGTTCAAAAAATCCAGTAGATTGACTATTGCACTGTTTAAGGTTTTCTATGGACATCATGACTCAAACATTTGAGATTTAAGCTATGAACTGTCAAAGGCAAAGCTAAAAATAAATGTTGCATATGTTTTGTCTCACATGGGTGAGCAACTAATAGAAGAACAAAAGGTTATTGAGTAAATATAGATTTTTGGATGGAGGGAGTGGGTATAAAGGTTCAAGAATTTTTTAGTGCTTTTATGACAGACTGACACAAACATTAAGAAAGTTCGACCTATTGTGTATCCAAACTGCAACAAAAAGTGATTTATGTCTTCTTTAAACTTGTGGTACTGAGGTGGAAGACATTAATCTCATTCTATGCATGCTTAGAATAAATCAAAACTGATTTGTGGATAGGACGTTAAACTTGTTTTGTATAAAATTGAAGTTAAAAAAATATACCTGTGTTTTCTCAGACTACTCTCCCTAATTAAAATATAACCAGTAGACTGGTTAAAGAAAGTGAATGTCTTCCTTTTCCCCCATAGCAAAAGTGAACAGCTGCTTGGCTTGAAATGTTTCCCTGAATATGAATAATGGCTCTAGATGAAGGGGTCAAAGTATGAAATAATCATCAGCATAGCACAGCCATACTTTTGGCAGTGAATTATCCAAATCCCATTTGAACACATTTTCAGATCTGATATTCCTTTTGTAGCAACAGTGGGCAGGGTGAAGCCAAGGGGAAAGAGAGCTGAATTTAATAGAAAAATCATGCAACTGTGGTTATAAGAACTCAGCTCAGAGTATAATTTACTATAATATACTTTTTTTAGATGCTGAAGAAATGTCTAATAAAAACCAGTGAAAACAGCTGAAGGAACTTCATACGTATCACAAATAATTTGTAACAATCAAAAGAGTAAAAAAAAGATTTTTTGTATTGAAATTTGACATGCTTTTATCAAAGTTTCTAAAGTGAGCAGGACTTCACTGATATCAGAACTTCACCTGTGCTAACTCTTCACGCATTGCTGTTATATGGTTTGGGGTTTAACAAAGTAATAAGCTGAAGCAGACCCTGAAGTTACTTCTTACCACATATATGTGTGAAAAACCACAAACTTTTAGATGTGTGAAAGCTGAAGTACTTCCTCAAATCAGTCATTAGATCACAAATTTTGTGGAATTCACTGATCTTTGCCGTGACCATTTTGCTGTTCCCATCCAAAAGCTGTCAAGGTTTCATTTATTTTACTTATATATATATGTATATTAGGACACAGTAAGACTTAAAATAGCCAAACCCAGTGTTTCTATTTGGACATCCACAATTACCACACTCTTGAAGGCACAGGATTTGGTCTTTAATTGGACTGATTTGAAAATGATGCAAAATTAAATGTCAGTATTGGCTTTAGTTCCCCAAAACTGTACTCTGAAAGTTTCTATTATGCTTCTTTCAGAGTTTCTTTCACCTTGGTAATGGATAATGCTCAACTAAAAAGTATTTACTAGGAAAAAGGAGAGATTTTTCTTTTAATTTTATTCTCTTTGGGGACATGAAATTACACTGCTGTCAATTCAGAAAAGAAATCCTAAGGCTTCTAATCTCTCTCAGTAAATGCAATCCTGCTGAAATACTACCTCTCACATAACTGTAACTAACTCTCATATAACTCATATCCTGCATTTGCTTAGCATGCGCAGATTTACAGGTATTGTCCTCTGCCCAATTTCGATGTTCGGTAAAGCAGAGAAGGGGTCTTGGTTTTAATTCAGAATAAATCCCTGGTTAGTTTTATAGGGCTAGCTCAGGCAGGACACAGGGGGCAAATATAACTCCGGCATGTAACAGGACTCTGAAATGAACAGACCCTCAGTGGGGCTCAGAGCTATTTTGAAGACTTTGGGATTGCTTTTTCTATCATTGTAGTGTTGGCAAACTCTAGGTTTTGCTTTCACTCCTGGACTAAAACATTTGATTTGTACTTGGCTTTGAGTTAATAAATATTTGGGATCTGACTCTTGAGGTAAAAGAAAAAACTTTCTACCCTATAGGGGCAAAAAGGATGGACGCTTCTCAAGAAAACACATGGGGGTTGTTTCAGCTGAATTATTATCAAATCTCTCTATCAGACTTTACCTCTCTTTGCTTTGCTACAGCACCAGGACTTTGCCTTTCTGCAGGGAGGTTAGTGATGCAAGAGGGCCCTGCTTTAGTATCAGGATCTTCCAAAGCACAGGAAGTGATTTGAGAGGAATGGGGGAGAAGGAGGTGTTATGGAGGAGTGGCATGATTTCAGCATCCTGGTTGTCTCTTATGGAAAAGGTGGAGGTAGAAAGGATAGAGGGAGATGCTTTGGTCTCTAGCAAGCACAGGCTGTCTTTGATGTCTGGATACGCTGTTAGCTGTTGTGTCTTTGTTTTTGTTTTTGTTTTTTTTTGGTGGGGTTTTGTTTGTTTGTTTGTTTGTTTTTTAAAGCTTCTTCTACAATGTCAAATATGTATTCTATTTGGCAGTGGGGTGTAAGGAATGAGCTACTACTCTGTGACAGTAGAGGGCGTTAAATTCTGCTATAGCCAGAGTGGTCTTTGCACTGATGCACACAAGGGGAATACTCTGTGGAGGGCCAAGTAATTGTGCTGAATCCAAAACTGAAATGTCGAGGAAACATCCTGTCTTCCTGCAGGGATAGGAAAGTAACATGTGCATGGTGACACAACCTTTTAGCCTTTGTTTTCATGCATCTTAACTCCAGAACAGACTGTTCAACGTGAGACTTTATTATGACTCATTGAATATATAAATAACTACAAATATATGTAGAGAGAGAGAAAGAGAAGGAGAGAGCTCTATGAATAAGAAAGCATATTTCCACTTTCATAGCCTCTGAGGAACAGGAAATGAAATAAGAAACAAATAAGAAAAGGAAAGGTAACTGTCGCCCTGATTTTTTCAGCCTTCTCTTCTGCTTCACAGTTTCATGTTTTGGGTTCTTTCTCACGCTCTGGTCTGTAAACACAGCCAATGTTATTGTAGTTTCAAGAAAAGTTTTCATTCTTTGTCTTAGAGATATGGACAGCTGATGGACAGTTGTCTTGACCAATGAGATGGGGAGAGGTGTCAGCCTTTGACGCAGTTCGTCACACACACACAAACACATACTCACACTTTGATCAGAAGGCATGAACTAAAAACTCTACTTTATTTGACAGTCTGACTCCATATATAGTATATTTACAAAGGCCAGGGATTGGGGGAGAAGGTTGACACCTCTCCCCATCCCATTGGTGAAGACAACTGTCCATCAGCTGTCCATATCTCTAAGAACAGGAATGAAAACTACCTTGAAACTACAATAACACTGGCTGTGTTTACAGACCAGAGCGTGAGAAAGAACCCCAAACATGAAACTGTGAAACAGAAGAGAAGGATGAAAAAATCAGTGCGACAAACCTTCTCCCCCAATCCCTGGCCTTTGTAGAAATACTATATAATGGAGTCAGACCTTTTTAAATAAATCAGTTTTAGTTCATGCCTTCTGATCAAAGTGTGAGTGTGTGTTTGTGTGTGTGTGACGAACTGCGTCAGGTAACCCCAAAGATATCTGCAGTCCTTGCACTGTCAAGGACCTGATCACAATGCTCAGATGTTGAGAGGTTTTATTGTGAGTGAGATAAGATTGTATCTTGCCTTGATCACCTCATGTCTGAGATGACAATCCAAACATTCTCTGAAACAGTACTTTCTGAACTAGTCTTCCAAACTGTAGATGTTCTTGTATTACCTTGCACCTAACTGAATTGAAATGCATTTTGTGGAACTTGAAATACTTGACTCAATGGTTTCAATTCCTGTACACCAGAAATTTATTAATACTATTTACTACCTTGCCAATTTCTTTTTAATTTGCAAATACATCAGCAGTGATTTTATGTCATCTCTGCCATATGAACAACTTTGAATAAAGAACTGATGACCTGTTAGCAACTGTCTGACTATTGGACACCTCTTCATCAACAATTAATTTTCTGAGATCTGCCACTGCAGACAAAATATTTTTTATTTACATGATGTATGTTCTGTAAAGCAAACATTTTGGTTAAAGTACTATGCTGCAGTAAAAATCTGTAAAACTACTATTCTGTAGAAGAAAATTATATTGCAAAAACTAATGGCTTTCTCTGTAACAACCTGCTGTACCAAAAAGAAAGATAAAACCCTTTCACTGAATTTGCCTTCTGTGAATCCATGTTGGCTGTCCCGAGTTATATTTTCAGATTTAATTGTTTGTTGATAGAATCCAAAGTCATGAATTTCATTATTTGACCTGCAATGGTGATACTCTATTCTTTTCAAATATCTTCAGTTTTTCAAATTGGGCTTCAGGGCTTCTGAGATTCTCCTGAAGATGCTGGGAGAAGAAAAGGGGTTGAATGATTTTCATATGCTACCAAAACTCAGCTGCACAAGACCCTGAGCAACTTGATTTAACTTTGGAGTTAGACTTGCTTGAGCAGAGGATCAAATCTCTATCAGACTTTACCTCTCTCTGCTTTCCTACAGCACTAGGGCTTTGCCTTTCTGCAGGAGGCCACTGGGTGCAAGAGAGCCCTGCTTTAGCCCCAGGGTCTTCTAAAGCACAGGAAGTGATTTGAGAGGAATCCAGAGAAGTCCAGGTGACCTCCAGAGGTCCACTCTAACCTATATTTTCCTATAAATCTATTTTCTATTTTATATCCTAAATGTGGGTAAATAAATGTCCCCCCCAAGAGAGGGGATAAAGGAAATAATCATATAGCTGTGTCATATTGCAAGAATTTACTCTGATTATCTTAAATCTCTAATCCATTAATTTTTGATTAACCTGGCATCTTGAGAATATTCATGTATTTTTTGTCAAGGTGTTTCTTGACCGTTCTGCGTGAGTAATGACAATTAACATGCTGGCATGGAATATTTCTGAGGGAGAAGAAAATCACGCAACACTGACATCAGTAAGACCTTTCATTGTTTCATCAGTTGGTGGAGCTAAAAAGGTCTCTAAGAACCTTTTGCTCAAAATTAGTATGTAATTGTGTGTCATGACACTTGACAGGGATGCAATGGACAACACTTCTCCTTTGTCAAAAGGGAAAGTGTAATTAACTGTGGGCAGCTTGAATAGCCAAGTTCCTCTCAGTTAGAGGAATACATATATATACAAAATCCATCAACAAAACAAAGCACAACTTATTGCAGAGCACAGTGCTACAGGAATATCATCACCTTGGAGTACTGAAGTAGAGAGGAGGTGATCCTGCCTGAACTCCTTAGCTACATTTTCCCTCAAGAATTAATTCAGAATTTCAATTTTATATTAAGTACAATGAATCAGTTTCTCTGCAGCTGTATCTGAAAGAAGTACTGTGCTTTTTATTTTTAGATGCATTAAAATCAATTCCTTGTGATTAGTGCCTCTCATTTTCTGAACTTCCTGCTTTCTGAGCAAATGACAATTAGTTTGCTAAGAATACCCAAGCATTAGAGAGTAAAGTTTGTAAAACTGATGTAGAAGCAAGTTCTGCTTCCATTCATCTCACTCTACAGTCATTTTTTTTATCCTGATTTCAAGACTGACTCCAGTCATGCACCTGTTTGACTCCAGCTGAAGGATCTGACACAGCATTAACCTTTGAAACACTGTTTTTTAAACAAAAAGTGACTGAGTGGGATTTTGCATGCTCTGTAGGAGCCTTCCAACCACCAGTTACTCCTGCAGCAGAAACCCTCTCTACCCCACTGAAATCTTCCCCGAGGAGCTCTAAGGGGGAGCAATTTCATTTGGTGCATATCAAAATGCCTGGTTTACTTTTCTAAGCTAACCTATGTATGAATTTTTAGCACATCTCTATTTAAAGGAATCACAGAATCTTGTGTACTGAGTTGGAAGGAACCTAAAGGAATCATCAAAGGCCTACTTCTAATTATTGACTGATCAGTTTAATCTTTCCTGCACTTGTTTACATGGGACCCATAAAATGGTGTACCAGAGGCACTTCCAAGTCACTATTGATCGCACTGAATAGACCCCTTGGGCTCCAGAAGCTGATGTTGCACTGGTGGGTGTGTGGATATGTCCTGGTTTAGGGCGAATTTGGGAGGAAACCTCCAAATGGGCTCCTCTGGAAAACCAAACCTAAACGGCCCCTCCCCCACAACTGGTCCAGAAAAAAAAACTTACTTGGAGAAAAGTGGAAAAAGCTATTTATTTAACAAAGTGCCCACGAGCACACAGAATGAAAAATATGAAACATTAAAACTTTTTGTTCTGAAGTGAGATGGCAAACTGAGAAAAGTCTTTGCCGTGGGTGCAGTTCATCTCTCTCAGTCTTTTATCAATTCCTCCGGTGCTGGAGAAAAATGCCGTTCTGGGCCCCAGAGGGCACAGGTGTGATCTCTCAGTTCTCCTCTGGGTTTTTAGTCTGGTGTAGGTTTAAACAGTCCCAAGAAAAAGGGAAAAAAAAAACCAGTCTAGGGAACTCCTCTGCCCTAGCTAGCTAAAACTAACTAAGAAGCACAGGAGATCTCTGTCCCGCAGCAGTCTGTCCGAGCCTCAGCCGAACACAACATCCAGGAGAAGAATGCAGAGGAGTAAAATAGTTTTTCAAAACAAACTGTGCACTCTGAGAATCAGTCTTAAAGATACAGAACACAATATACAGAACAGACAACTGGGGATACAAGCATCATAAAGTCACTCTAGGACAGGATACCAGCCCAAGCAGTGGGCTGTAACATGCAGTTGAACTCATTGCAAGGTTGGTAGTCATGCAATGAATTGTCAAAATAGGGCTTCTGTGCTTAAAAATACGTTGGGGGCAGAAGGTTATCCCAATAGATCTGAGTTTACCCTAATCACAGAGCCCCTCACTTCTCCCTTGAACACTTTGTCTCATTAGCCAGGGAATTATCTGAGTCTTCATGTTGTTTTAAAGGCAAGATCAACTTGCAAGACTGAACCTTTCCCTTCCACCCAAGAAGATGTCTGCATGCATATTCATTTTAACGTTAATCACCTTACATTTTAATCTAATCAAATTCATTTTCACTGTTTTATCTGACTAGGTTTTTAATGGCTCTTACAAAATAATGTCTGGATTTGTTACCTATGTTCTCTCCAAATATCTGTGTTAAAAATGGACAGATTGTACCTGGTAACAATAATGTTACTACAGTTACAAGCCATTTCTATCTCCTCTTCCCTACCAGAGCAAATACCTTACAAAATATTGTTCCTGTTTTCCCAATCTCATTGAAAACATTGAAAAATGTGTTTCTTCCACGTTATCTTTGCAGCCAAAATGAATTCTCAGCTCGAAAACGGCATCCCCAACAGTGCAGCCTCTCCCATATTCTTCGTGCCTGTTCATCTGAGTACCATCAAAACCATCATCACTGCACCCCTTCATCACTTCTGCCCTGAAATGTTGGTCTGGCTTCCAGACTCCACAGACCTCATTTCTTGTCCTCTCAGTCTTGCTCTACAATGTTAAGCTTTCAGACATGATTGCTATTCAGAGCAGAGCTTGGGTTGGGAGCCAAACTAGCACTTAGGCAGCTTTCAGATACCTAAACTGCAAGATGTGAATCACAACTCTCCTTTCCTTTCCCATCCTTCCCCTCTACTCAAAAGCCCCTATTCCTGAAGATGCCTAAGATGACCCTACAACCTCCAGAGGACTCATTACTCTTCTTCCATTCTGCAAGTGCCCTGAACTGTCCCATCTCTGCAGCTCCACGTCTATATTCGGACCAGCTCCCACTGCAGATATTCTCCTATATAATTTCTTTGGCAGGCCCCACACCACGAGAGTTAGACACCTAGGCAAATACTTGGATAAAGGGGAGAGGTGATATGTCCTTTTATTATTATCATTTGGTGGCTCAAAGATTTTTCTGTCATAACCTCATTTTCAGTTGCAGTTTATTACCTGGGTGCTTCTCTCAAAGAGGGGACCATTAATGTTTTCCAGCACCTGAAATGGCTCACATCAGCACCCACAGCTTCACAAGATGTGCCCTTACCATAGCCCTAGGTTAGGGAGACTTCTGCTAGCTCTCTCTTCTCTCTTGTGGGATTTGTGCTCCTCACTAGAAAGAAAAGAAAGCATCTTCAGCTCTGTTTTTCACACTATAGGCAACACTTAGGCAACTCCCTCTGGAGGGCAGAGATGTGGCTTTGAAACTGCTTATTTGCCCTCCAGTCCTAGCAAAGAAAGGGAGGGCAGAGATTGAAACTTTCATTCATTGGTCATAGTTAAAATGATTAAACTACTAAATAAATATGGGGACCAATACTTTACAGACTGCTAAACAGTCCCCATAGTCTACATCAGTGAGAGAACCAATCCATACTCCCTTCAGATATCACATGACCCAATATGCTATCACCTACCTACTTCCCCAAATCTATGCCTTCACCCCAATGTCAGCATTGACAATTTCTGCTTTGTTTCAGCTGATGTGATTTAGGGAGTGGAAAGGATGAATGGCTTTTATTTCACATTAAACTGCCATCTCACAAAGGGATATGGCTGGATTCCATTTCCATTATCTAGTTTGACCGTTATCTGACATTTCAGATGGAACTGATTC
Source organism: Donacobius atricapilla (assembly GCA_013397315.1). NCBI lineage: Eukaryota > Metazoa > Chordata > Aves > Passeriformes > Mimidae > Donacobius > Donacobius atricapilla. The sequence goes on along the minus strand of WBMY01013597.1, from coordinate 264,233 downwards.
ATTGAAATTATATTACCTCAGCACTCAGTGGTTACTCACTGCCTTCAATAGGAAATTGTTCAGATAATCCATTGGGACATCATTTAAAAGTGATATGTAGAGTACTCCTGCAAGTAAGGCAAGCAGTACTGGATCAGAATGGCTAACGGCACAAAATGGGAGGCAAAGTCTGGCTGACAAGGGTTGAAAAAGTAACAATTTATTTAAGAGGATTATTAGAAACACACTGCGATGTTCTTGAAACTAATCCCATTGATTCCTGTTTTGATCTGTAGTATTTTCTCTGCATCAGGTAAGTTGGAGGAACAAAAATGTGCTTCAGGTTCAGTTCACTCTTATTACTTAATTTATTGGTATTCTACAGAGTCCCACATAGAGAAGTTAATCTTTTATTTATCAGAAGAATATTTTATGTGTATTATCCCATAACAGCCTTTTCTACTACTGGAATAGTAAAAGTTCTATCAGCAGTACCATTATGAACGGATGAGTCTCATTTTTAAAAATGTAGTTGCGAAAATATGGTTTCAGTTCAGACTTTATATTGAACTTAGCCATCAGAGGGCAATTGTTTTTTCTTAAGAGTATTTTTATGAAGATATTTGAGAAAGGACAAAATTAAACTCTGAGAAATTACAGAAGTCGTGTTGTAAAAGAGGCTCTTCTACAGTAAGATAAAAAACTGAGCCAAGGCATCGATAAATACCTAAAATGGGAACCAGCAGAAACAGATGAGAGCATCTTCATGCCTAGTCAGTGCAAAATGCTATTAAACTAACTCAGAGCATCTAAATGCAACTTTGTACTTAGGAGATCCTTTAAATAACATTTTAGTCCTTTCTTATTTTCAAACTCTTGTAATGAAGGTGAAATCTGCACATCCTAAAAGCTTAATATTAATGGACATACCTTGCACAGGGAGTGCCTAAGATTTGTGAACCCTGCTAAAACACATGGGTTTCCATAAACATTTATTGATCTTTTCAGGTTGAGCTTTAGAGTGTTTGTGGGAGTTTGTAGTTTAGCTATTCAAATTTAAAACAGACCTAATCTTCTTATGTTCATTTTAGAAATTGAAAATTTGATCACTGATGCTAATCACAAGACTATAAAATCAACATGTAGTCTGGGTGAGTTTTTTGTCAATATCCTCTCTTTGGTATTAGTAATATTAGCTTGATTACACAATTTGAAATTCTTTATGCAACCCCTCACTTATCTTCCTTCTGTAAGCCATTTTGAATCAGATCTTACCAAGTGAGAAAAGTTGCCATGGGCTGATCAAAACTATTAGCTGTGATAAAAATGGTCCATGGTATGCGGGGGCATCAAAATGGTTCCTTTTTGGCCTTGAAATCTAAAGAAAACTACAGTCAGTGAGTGTTTAGGGAAACATCAGTAGTAAAACTGTATTGATCTGAAGTGAGAAAAGAGGAGAAGACAAAACCTTTATTTTTCAAAGTTGCAAATTGGTGAATTATGCCAATTACTGTTAATAACACTTGATCCAAAAGTGGATCTCAGAAGAAAAAGCATGGTTTTACAAGGAATAATTGTGATTATAAATATTAAACCTGAATATTTATGAAGCAGAATTTGTCTATTTGTTATATATTAGTAAAAAAAAAGGACTAAAAGAACTTAAATTAAAGCTCTCCTTGTAAATGGAGAAGTTTCTCCTGGTTTCATTGGTTTTCCCAGCTTCTCATTGAAACTGCTGTGATAACACCTCTCAAGACATAAGCACTGTAACTGCTGCAACTACAACAGCACCGAAGAGTAAATGTTCTCCAAAGCAATGTTTAGCTACCAGGGGAGGCACTGAAAAAAATTCAGACCTCAGTGAAGTTCAGCTGCACTGAATTGGAGGGTGCCAGTGGTGAGGACTGCAGCTCAGTGGTGCCGACTGCACCTGGAGGGGCTGCCAGTAGCCAAGGGCTGTGGGGCTTTCATTTTTCAGCACAAAGTGATCTTAACTCACTATAATATAGTTCATTATAGAAATTGAAAATTTGATCACTAATGCTAATCACAAGACTATAAAATCAACATTTAGTCTGGTAGAGAGTGGGAGGGAAAGGTTCTGCAGTGGGAGAGTCTTTGGGGAGCAAAAGGTGGAGAAACTCTGCCAGACAGCACATCCAGGGCAGGTGGGAGGCAGGGGCCTGGGAAGGACAGATGTGAGCAGTGCCTGGGAAGCCATGGTTTGAGGGAATTCACATGTTGGGTGATGTTGGGCTAGGAGCTTGGGATTTGGCATGAAGTTAGAGGTATCTACCACAGTAGCAGAGGGAGGAAGGATAAAAGGTTTTAAGAGGTCACTATGAGACACGATACTCATAACAAGGAATGCTAGTGGTAAGCAAAGGTATAAACCACCAAAATATTTTTCTCCCTTATCACATTTTTGAAAACTTAAGTGCACTTGGCATAAGGGATGAACTGATCCTTAACTTTCAGAATATTTTGATGATATTCATCTCACTTGACTCTTTGACATAATAGGTTTTTACTGGCCTAGAAGAAAGATCAGGTTTTGGACTAAGGATAAGAAGAAATGCTTTTTACAACTGTCAGGAGAAGTCTCTGAAAATCAAGAGGTTTTGCATTGTTCAACATGTTCAGAATCAGCCTAGAATAACAGTATTGTTAGAAAGGTGAGTGTAGCAGTGTGTTTTATAATTTGTGTTGTATGTTAATTTGTGGGTGAGTCCATGTACACCCATTGTTATACATTTTTGGTTGTACCCCGTTATCCCCTCCCCACAGCCACGTATCCATTCCCTACCCCCTCCAGGGACATGCCTGTCAGCCAGGGTCCGTCCCTGCTGCCGGAAAGCTCATTGAAGGGCATGGAGTGATGGGCTGTAGCCAGAGGGGTCCCCCTCCCTTTCAAGGGAGATTGGCCCCCGAGGGTGTCCCTCACCCCTGGGCTACTCCCTGCTTTACCCTGGTTTGTGAATCCCCTGTTCCCTTCCTTTCCCCAACCTGGGCATAAAAGTTACTGTTCAGCCTTTGTTCAGGGCTCTGCCAAGGAGAAACCCTGAGGTGAGGAGGTCCTGTCAGGGGCCCCAATAAACTCGTGTGGCGCCCCCTCTGCAGAGCCCTCCTTTCTCCTCACCGTCATCCCCAGCACACGCCCTGGGGCCGGTGCCATGAGTTGGGTGTGCTGAGGAACCCCCAGGATCAGCCCGGGGTGCGTGGCAGAGGGAGCTGTACCTGCTGCTGCCTGTGCCAGGGTTAGCCCGGGCTGGCACAGCGGGCACTCTGAGAGGCACCGCGACAGGTGAGGCTTTGCAGTGGATAAGAATTTATTCAGTGAGTTCACAATTAAAATTGAATGCAGAATGCTACTGAAGGAATTCGCAATATTAAATGGCAAAATCACAGATGAAATTCAGTGTCATTAAATCCAAAGGAATTCACATGGGAAGAAGTATTCACAACTGTACATGCATAGTGATGGATTCTAAATGAGCTGCTACTCAGAAAATGAAGTTTTGGAGCTGCTGTGGCTTGTTCTCCTGAGACATCAGTCCAGTCCTTAGCTTTGGTTGCAAAGATGCAAGTGCTTACTGGGCACAGTTAGAAAAGAATGAAACAGAGATTTTAATCATGTGACTCCTCAACTTGGAATTCTTTATGCATTCTTGTCATGCCTTCTCAGGAAGAATATTGCAGAACTAGGTTCGTCTACCTCCTAGATGACCTTCACCATTCATTTGTTTGTACATAATAAATATCTGAATACTTGGGAAGTCATTGCTTCCCTTGTGGAAGAAATTATCTCCTCCACCACTGTCTCTCTTGGAGAAGAAAAAGCCACCCCATTTTGCCTCTTAGCTGCAAAGCTCAGGCATGTTCATGTTAAGTCAAACTCACAGGGTTATGTGGGTAAATCTAGAGGTGAAAAAGTTTGTTTAGATGTGCTGATTAGGTAAAAAATGACCTTGAGCTTAGTTCTTCCACACCCTGTTTTTTGCTCTGGTTAAAGGTAGTTTATGTTACATTCCCTTTTTTACCTTTAGAGTCATCAAATTTTTAACAGTGAGAGAGTTTTAATAGTCACCTATAAAACGTGATTCCTATTCAAGTAAATCCTAGCCTATGTGGAAAAGTATCAATAAAACTCACTAAATATTTTTTAAGAACTTTAAAAACTAAAACCAGAAAGTGTGAAGTATATTTAAGCTTCATAATTTTAATGTCAGTGTGAACTGTGCAGGGAGAACAGGACAGTCTAAAATGAACATGACATGTTCATAGCTGGCTAACTCAGACCCAGAAACCCATAGGAAAATGTAAGGCTGTGTTCCATGGGTGAAAAAACATAGGAGTAAAGAAAAAATTCTGAATTACTCTTTCTTCTCTTCATTCCCAGGAATACAAGGATGGGCCACAAATCACCCCCATAATAAATATGGCTTTTACAGGTGATTGTTATTATTTTCAAATAATTAATTTGGAAAGAAGATATAGTGACAAGTTGAAATATGGCTTTAAAAAGATGGTGAAGTCAGTATCAATGACAAGCCTATCTCCCTGTTTGTACATACAGTTAAAGAGGTAACAAGTCTTGTAATTTTATCTTAGCTTTCTTAAACCTCAGCTATGGAAGTCATAGGGTTATGGAAAAAAAAAACCAACAAACTAACCCAATAGTTATTAAGAATTTTTAAGACTCATGCCTTAAGAGAAAAAACAGAAAATGTGAACAAAACACACTCTAAAAATAGCAGAATGCAAACAAACAAACTGCTACAACCTCCTGATTAATAGAAGTCCACTAGTTAAATTGAACATGTAACTTTTGGTGGATGGGTTGACTTTTGAAACTTCGGGCTGGCAGAAGTTCAAAAAGAAAACTTTTGGACAAAACCCAAGCTTACCTGACTGACTGAGTAGTAGAAACTTCCACAAGATCAGAACTAACTTATATAAAACTAATTTCGTATCTTATACTAGATATATAAATTGCATGGCAGAAAATGTATTTCACATGTCAGAACAGTGGTTAGGAAAAAGCTACTGACTGAACATCAGATTTGCTAAGTGCAATTAGGCCAAAAGTTATCTAGGATCACCAGATCAGGTGATAATCTCTGGATTATCAGAGATCCCTCCACAGTACTAGAATGCAAAACCTACTGCCTGCAGCATATAAAATCAATTCATCCTTGGTCAAAATTCTTGGAGTACTGTATAATTACAGTAGAGTAGAGTTTAGCAGGAACATTAAATGACATAAAATGTAATTACTATGCTCGGGATATATTGTGTGCAGCATATGCTTCCTATTTGATACCTAAGACTTGTCTCCAAAGTGCCAGCTCTAAATGTCAACAAGACATGATGATTTCACTGTGGAAAGCTCTTGCACTGGCCAGTGCAGGATGAAAAATATCTCAAGAAGTTCTGCAACGAGATGTGTCTCTAACTCCTCTCTCGGGTCTAGATTTCTAACTCTTCTCTTGTATCTATGACCAGATATTTTACAGCTACTTTCTGGGTGACAGGAAAGCTTCCTGTTACAATTTTGGGTATTGGGACTACTGAATACTAAAACCAGATATGTCTGGAATAGTATATATTCAGGATGGGGAGACTAGTCTGTGCTGACTAGGCTTACCAAAAACATTTTTAGACAAAACAGTAACTGCAAGTGTTTTTCTAATAATAACATTTAAAAAAATCATGTACTCACATGCCTTGCAAAATGAAATCATGGATTGAAATCAGGCCCCAAGGCCAAAGGATTTTCCACCTTTGTTACACTTCAAATTTAGTTGGGATTTTGTATTATGCATATATTTTAGCAGATGGAGATTAGAAGTCTATATGCCACTTTTGGGGTGATTTCAATGCTTATGAACCTTAGAGGGGTACTTTTTGAATTTCCTATACATGCAGGCAATAAAATTCTAGTGTGTGAATGTAAAAACCCCATTTGTTTCCATATTTATATATCTGTCGTATTTGAAACTGTAAAATATGAAACAGCTAAATGGAAGATAATTTGTTCCTTGAAGCAGTTCTGATAGGTTACTGTATGGCCCTATATTCGCTAGCTACTACACATTTTTAGAGGATGCTCTGGAAAAAATAATGACTGTATTTTATTTTCTTTTAACTTTGTTTTTGGTCTTAGTTTGGTTTTCTTCTTTCCATTTGTTGTTTGCAAGGCAGACTCTTCGTTGTTTGACAGGCATGAAATAGTATGGAACAAAAGGTACCAGTAATTATGGGGAAAACCTAACCATTCCATTTGCTTGCAAAGCAAAAATACACTCCTTAAAAAAACAAACAAACAAACAAACAAGGCAAAGTTTTTAAGCTGGCATTTATTTTACATGCCATTGATCAAGGGTAAGTCGGTGGGAATTGTCTGCCTGGCACAACTTTAAAAAAAAAAGTAAAAAACAAAATCTGCAGGGCACAATATATGTCATATAGCCATTCTAGCTGAAGCACTGTATGGAATAAAAAGGGTTGCAGGTTCTGAGCAAGTTTTAAATTCTTTGTCGTCTAATTATTTGCTGCAATCAGTCTTCCGCTATATGAATTCAGGGGATTGCCCATAATCACTTTGAATGTTCTACCTATAAGGTCATAAAGACTTGAGCTGTTTTCCTCTGGAGATTTTGATGGGAACTGAGCAATTCTTGGGATGCCTCACCCCATGAAATGTGCTAATAGGTAACTAAAAGGTGTTAGCAGTTCCCCAAAGCCAAACAGAAAAATTCAGTCATTCTTGGCAATACTCCAAGGTGGTCTCCTTTCAAATGAATCTGTGCCATCTTCAATCTCATTAGGAATTAGGGACTCACAGATTCTTGTCAACATTAATATCACACAAAGGGAGAAGTAGCCTCTCCAGAAAAAGCAGAAGTTATTGCAAAAGAAATATTTGAGGCCAAACTCTGCACCTAGTTACTCTTTGATAAGTTTATTACAGATTCATACTGATAAATGATATGTGGAAAATGGCTCATCTTGTTTAAATAACACTGGCCTGATTTTCTAGGCTGTGCAGTGTTTTTTAGCTGCGGGCATTGAATACTTCTGCAAAGGAATGCCCCAGTTCTCCATAGTATCCTTTCATTTGGAGTTGTATTTTTTTCTTATATCATACATTTTCCCCCAAATTCTCTTTTCCTTTGAAGTTTGTTATATGGAAAAAATAAAGCTGCCCTTATGAAATTTTTATTATGATGTTGCCCTTTGAATGGTGAATTTGGAACTGAAAGACAAATCTACTCTGTCAGTGTAGCAATCAGGTGCAAAGGCACTACATTGTTGTGTCTTTGGTCCCAGATCATCTGCAGTCTCAAAGTGATGTGGCTGACTTTGCCTATTAAAAGGCACTTTAGATTTGAGGATTTGCAGCCCAGCCTTAAGTGCAGTGCCTCATGTGCAGTGAAGCTGCAGCACTGGCAGGGCCAGGTGGTAAAAGAGAGAAAAGTAACAGTTGTAAGGAATAAAGTCTGGAGGCTTGGTTAGGTTTTGATTTTTTTTTTAATGATGGACTATATATAACACTCTAGGTTTTGCACTGTGTTTTGAAGTGATGATTTAGTAAGGCTTTACTAATATAGGTATCAAATTGAAAAGCAGTCACTATAGATAGAAGTAAACTGTAGTTAGGATCAATTTCCTTTGGATTGAAATTTTTTTTTTCTTTAAATATAGAGGTGGTATCAAGTTGTTTATGAGATTTGCAGTAAAATGTAAAAAAAAATTAAATTTACATTTATTTGACATCATTAAATTGCAGAATCATAATTACTAGACTTGAAAGGGACTGGAGAAGGTCATCTAGTCTATCCACCACTCCCCATGGATATTAGTGTCAAGCCACCTCTAATCATGCAGGCTTCACAAACCTCCACACAATCAGTCCTTCACTAATGTAACTTCACTAATTTTTTAAAAAATAAATGCTTCATGGTACTTGTAATTTTTTCTTGCTGCCTCTTCAGCACATTATAGAATCATAAACTCATATAATGGTTTGGCTTGGAAGGACCCTAAAGACTATCCAGCTCTAGCCCCTCTGCCATGGGCAGGGACAGCTTCCATCAGACCAGGTTTTCCAAAGCCCCATCCTACCTGGCCTTGCACATCTCCAGAGATGCAGCATCCATAACTACTCTGGGAAATCTATTCAAGTGCCTTACCACCCTCACAGTAAAAGAATTCTCTCCAATATCTAGTCTAAACCTCTTCTTTCACTTTGAAGCCATTCATTATGTGCCTTTGTGAAAAGTCCCTCTCCAGCTCTCTTGTACCCTCTCTCCAGTACCCTTTTGCTACTGCAAAGTGCTCTAAGGTCTTCTCAGAGTCTTCTGTTCTCCAGGCTGAAGAGTCTTCTCTTGTCCAAGCATCTCAGCCTGTCTGCGCAGGAGAGGTGCTCCAGCCCTGTGATCATCTTTGAGAACCTACTCTGGTCTTTCTCTAACTGGTCTACATTGTTCTTACATCTTCTCTGCTGGGGACCTCAGAGCTGGATGCAGTGCTCCCAGGTGAGGTTTCACAAGAGCAGAGTAGAGGGACAGAGTCACCTCGTTTGACCTAGTGATGACACTTCTTTTTTTACAATATTCTTTTGTATCTTCTTATCTCAAGTATTCTATTTTTTTTCCACTGAAGTTTCCAGACTTTTCATCATTCTCATTGCTTTTTTCTCAACCTTCTCCATGGATGGCATATCTCCAAGTGCAACAGTCAAAATTCTAGATGGGGCTTTAATGTACTTGGGGTTCTTTGGAGGTGAATCTCTTATTCAAACAGGAGTTTCCTTCTCCTAGAAGAGCCAGACCCTAGTGTCTCAGCCTGTTAGCTGCTGAAAACCCTGTTCTGCATTTTCTGGACTGCTACACATTGCCCCATTTGTAGAGCTGGTTATTTCTGCCTCAGTTGAAGACCTGAAATTTGTCTTCAGAATTTACACAAACACTTTTCAAATGGTACAAGCCCCCATGGTTGGATGCTTAGTTTACAGGTAGCATTATTCCCAAAGCCATAGAAATTTGGAAATTGCTTTTTGAAAAATTCTCACTGGATCTGCTGGTGAAGGGTAGAAGGGAGGCAACGCAAAAATGTGTAACAACACGGAGTTGTGCTTCTTCTTTTAGTCAGCTGAAATGTCAAAATTCCCCCCTGAAGACTACTTGTATCTAACAGTACCTTCTTGTCCTTGGTGGGTTTTCACACACACCACAGCTCAAGGTGTGTGATATTTCACCTCACTCTGAGCAGCTTAAGTGAAGTGTTTACTATGAGGTAAGGTAAGAAACAATGTCTGTGCTGAAAAAAGCAACATGAGAAGTACTTTGACTTGTATGGGCAACCACTGCAAGCACCCTCTGCCATCACAGCTTTTGTTAGCATAATGGGAAATGAGATGCCACAGGATCACCAAAAGTCAGAGGCAGAAATGACACAGGGCTTTCTGAGAGCAAACAGCCAGAAAACCAGTCAGTCTGCTGCACAGTCAAGAGGTATAATTTCCTCAATTTTGTACTCATTTACCTTATAATTTTCACTTACTTTACATAGACAAAGATAATTTTATATTGGTGTTCAAGATGATGAAAAGTATGTCCAGTGCTGACTTCATAGCTGTGCTCATGTGATTATTCTTATCTGTAGATATTAAAAAACCATAAAGTTGCCTAAATGAGGCAAGGTTTTTCTGTTTTAATGACACACCATTAAAATAACCCTTAATTTTGTGGTTTTTTTCTTCCTTTTATTCTTCCTTTAATTAAATAACTATACAATAACTGATTGCATACATTTTTAATCAGTATATTATGTATGTTTTTTATGCCACAACTCTGCTGCATTGCTCTCTATTTTTTCATTGTACTGCCTATTTAAAATATGAAATACATTTTTTTTTAATGCAAGACCAGGAAAACTTCTGGGACAAAATACTTGAATAATTTCATCCTGAATTATGCGCAGGAGATCAACAATATAAGACAGAATTGAAAAGCAAGGTGTGAATTTGTTCAGTGTTTCAAAATAAACACAGGGATATTTTTGTAAGTAGAAGACTGAGGAATTTTGGGCAGGAGCAGAAACCCTCATGTCTGTGACTAGCTGTTGTCAGAGAACTGGATGTAACCATGCCAGAGTGACGACTGCAAATACCTGGTGATCTTTTCAAACCATGTTCTAGGAGCTGGCAACAATCACCAGTTGGTGAGTGCGCCTCAGGCTTCTTACATAATCCCATTTTTAAACTGTGTACACACTAATAATTTCCAGTAATCTCCCTCATTAACATAAACGTGTGTGTTCTGTGTTGGACACACATCAGTGTGTTAGAGACTTGACAATTTCACTTCTCTGCTCTGGAGACTTTCATGCCTGCCCAAACTCAAATCTCAGATCTTTTTTTGTCGCCTGGGAATATATAGATGTTGAAATCAGTACAGCCCAACCCACACACTCCCCTGCCTGTGCATTCCACCATCTTCTCCCTTAGTGATTCTTCATCTTCCTTATCAATCAGGCCCATAACACTGTATTTTGGATCCATATATTTATACTGAGCTCGTCCCTGAATTCTTGTGACTCCATCTGCATGTGTTAAGGAAGACCTTTTCTGTCCATCCAGCCAGACAAGTTTCATTCAGGTTCCCACTATCTCTCTGCAACTGCAATGTTGTCATCTCTAATGCATTACTGACATGTTTCCGTGGCCTTCCTCACTCAGCCAAATATTATAGTCTTAATCATCTGCTCTTTGTATTTTAAACACTTTCTTTCTCCTGTGATGCCAGGAGAACCTACCATGCCAGGACTCCCTGGAAATACCCTGAAACTTTCCCTGTTGCTCATCAGACACCTCCTGAGTGCTGCCCCAGGGACTAGTGGGTGATCTGCAAGTGTTACCAGCAGCAGAATATGCAGCTGTGGGGCTGAGACCTTGAAGGCTTCAAAGGTTATTGGGGAAAACTGGCATTTTGTTATCTGTTTATAGTGCACCTGGAGCAGCTGGGTCCACTTTTGTGGTTGAGTTCTTAATTCTATTACAGCACAAAAAATCACTACTTTTAATAATTACAGCGTCTGAAGATAATGATGTCGCAAGAGCTGTAGAGCAGTCATGCTTTGTGTATACTCTTGCACTGCTGATGTTTACAGCAAATACACACCCATGGAAGTGAGTAGCTTTGATTTCCTATGGTTCACCCCATGCCTGCTTCTTCCCAGACATCTACTGTATTGTTTTATTTCCATTTGATACATAAATAATACAAGAACTATATTAAATTTCTCTAATTTTGTTTAGCTAGGCTCAAACTTATCAGAGAAGTATAAAAAGCTTTGCTCCAGGAGTGCTAAATCAGCTCAAGCAGAGGTAGCTGAATTACCAGTGAGAGATAAAGAAGACAAGTTAAAAGGGAGCCAAACTTCTGCCATTCCAGTAGACTGTACAGGCTGCTGAAGTAAAGACAGTATCAGTTCAGGTATGATTTAATGTATTCTGCAGAAAGTTCCTAGATTTCCTAGCCTTGAAAATAAATCTTGATACTCAGGTGTTTTTCTGGCAGAGAAGGCAGTGCTGTTTGACTAAGAGCAAGCCCATAGCAGCAACAGCAACACCTACCTGGATTTACTGGCAGAGCACGTTTCTGGTTTACAGCCTCTCTTCTGTAAGCACAAACCCTATGAGACCTTTTTTATTGTTGTTGCTGTTCTTTCTTACTTTAAAAGTAGTTTGTTCTCACTTTCCTTTTTAAGTTGAACCTCTTTTCCATTTGGAAGGGTTTTAAACGTTTGCAAGTATTTTCATTTTTATAAGGAAAAAGCCACATGACTAGTGCAGTCCATGCCAAAAAGAGATCACTCCTTTTAGGGCTGTTTTGGGAGTCCAAGGGAATACTAGACACCAATGTGTAGATGATACCAGTTTTTATATGGCACAGTTTATAGTATTGCACTATAAAGGCAGATGATCAAAATATGACCTGTCACATCTATCTTTAAAAATCTTCCCCACAGGCCTCCTGTTTGGCAGAGTCTTTGCTGAAGTTCTTGCTATGAGGGGCAGTGCTCTGCTTTCTTGTAGGTTCTCTTTAGGTACTGGAAGGCTGCTCTAAGGTCTCCCTGGAACCTTCCCTTCTCCAGGCTGAACAAGCCCAGCTCTCTCCACCAGTCTTCATAGGGAATGTTGTATTATAACAGTGATGCCCATCAGGCAGCCATGGCACTGAAGAGGCTGTGTTGGTCTCAGCTGAACTGGTTTCAGAAGGTAAGAACAGACCAGCTCCCACAGCCACCACCCCAAGAAACTTAGACCAAACTCAGACTCGATTTAACACTGAACACAGCTGCTGGGCTGCAGCTTGTGGTCCTGACTGCTGCTCCACCCTGCACCCAACCCTAGGGACTCCTGCAAGACTAAGTGCCTTTGAGAAAGTAAACAAGGGCTTGAGGGATAGGCAAGTTTCCATGGAAAAATAATTTCATACAAGAAAGAGAAACAGAGGAATTTTTAGAAGGACTAAAGGAACAGGACTTTTCCCTATTACTGGGGAGGCTGCTGAATGGGCCCTAAGTCACCTCCAAAGGGGACACCTACCACCTGGCAGGTCTGATGGAGCTCAGAAGCAGACCTAGCACTGGTGCCTGAGAGGCTCATTATGCTCATTATTCCTAATTTTCAGTATGGAATAATTCCACCACTGAAATTGATGGACTAAATGTATAAATATTTTTTTGAAAGATGTAATTTTCTAGCTAGCAGCAATACACCGTGTCTCTAGCATGAAAAGGACTTGCCTGCTGTAAAACGTCTTGGTTTATATTTAAACCAGCCGTGGTGTTCAGTGACATCTAGGGACTGCCTTTGAGAATTGCATTGCCTGGAAATGGCATCATCTCCATGTGTGTCCTTCAAACTGCAGCTGGGAATTTGAACCCTAAGCCATCGCTTCCAACTGGGGTGGTCATTGCTGAAGTCTGCAGACAAACATTTCCATCTTCACAGTGACTGAGGAATGCAATATTCACAACCTGTGGAAAAAGATAAGTATGTCTGCTTTAGCTGTGCTGAGGCATGAATTAATATATTTTCAATGAAACATTCTGAGCTACTTAAGTATTGCAGGTTTTCAACTGAACATAAAGTTTGTGCTCGCCCCTCCACAAGGCCCCATGGCCAGGGGGAGATTTTTTTACTTAATACATAGTAAATATAGGGGGGTGCAGGCAGTGTGTTCTTCGTCACATTTTAAAGTATCTAACTTATGGGCTAAATTACAGTACTATTGGCTAAGAAACAAGATTCTTGTTGATTATTATTTTTCCTATTTAACAACTGTAAGTAAATAAACATCAATTTAAGCATGCATTCTTTCTTTTTCAATCCCACTTTCGAGAGCAGGAAAGCTACTTTTAATTCAATTTACTTTTCAAGTTCCTGGTGTTTCTAGGCATTAGCCATGTGAGAAGCAGCTGCTGACTTGGAGGTACTTGGAGGTGCCTGCTGTGCTTGGCATGGGAGTGCAGGAGCCTCGGGGCACGGGCACCACAGGTGCTGAGGGCTGTCAGTGCCTCCCTGAAACAGGCTGCTGAGGGAGACAACAGGAACAAGGCACAGTGTGTTCCAAACTAAAGAAATTCAACTAAAAATTCCTCCCTTCACTCCACCAAACCTGCTTGGAGTTACAGAAATGAATGCAAAAACAGACAGATACCAAAGGAATCATAATGTTCTGCACAAAAAATACTCAGGAGATTTAGTTCTCGTGGCAGAATTCATTCAAACTCAGAATCACTTTGTTAAGAAGCCAACTGGGCTGTAAAGGCAAACAAGTCCATGCCCGGCGGACTGAACAGCAGCATGGGCCATACTGAAATGGTGGGACTTTACACTGTCACTGAAATTGTGTTGCCAGCACCTGCAAACCCTGGTAACTGTACCCAAGGCTGTTCCAGCTAGGAAGTCTGCTAGTTAAACAGAGAGAGGGGTACAAAAGGACCTTGTAGTCTAAGGTCCCAGAGCAGGCTTTAAATAAGAGCACTAGAGCTGTTCTACCTATTCCCCTTCTCAATTTATTGAGGAATGTCAGTCTATTCCAGTGGTTCTCAGCTATCTCAGCTGTGGAGGAGTCTCCTCCAGAACATGACTTGGATAAGTTGTGGATGGCCTTTCCTCTGGTTTTCAAAGGATCTCAGCTGAGATGATGTGTAAGATGATGATGGTACCTTGGTCTCCAAAAAAATGGTGGTGAACTTTGACCTACATTTCTGGTAGGGCAACCTCAATCAGCTCTGCTGACAGTTCATTTCTCAGTAAGAGATTATGTACTGAGGAGTGGTGGAGTGTGACATGCTTACTTGTTTATTTGCTTTATTTTTAAACTCAGATGTGTTTTTTTGAATATTGCGTGTAAGACTATGCTGCTGGGAGGGATCCCAGTGCCTTTCATTCCTTGAGGTTTTTGGATCTGTGGTTACTCTGCTCGTTTCTGGAAAGCATTTACTGCACATGCTTATGACAAGGAAGCCATTTGTGCTGGTACAAACATACTGCAAATAAAATAACCCTGTTGTGTTTTGAATTTCATGTTGTGCATCTTCACAGGGATACCCCTGGTTTCAGTGCACGCCAGGCAGACCTGGTGATGCTGCCCACCCCTGAGCAGTGCTTACACCACAGGTCCATGTGTTGTCACCCTTTTGTTGCCCTCCTGCTGCGCTGACGGCCTGAGTGAGAGAGTGGCTCTCACAGCAGCCCACCTTGCACACGTGGATCCTGCACCCTCCTGGGCGAAGCAGCGTTTTCCTGGTTGACCTTGGGTGGGGGTGGAAAGGGCACGAGGCTGCAGACACCAGTCCATGTGCCCTTGTCCTGCTGTTTGGTGGTCACTTGAGGTTCTAGCTCTTCACCTTTCTGCCATCTGTTTCATATAGGCTTTTCTCATGTTAATTACTAACCTACTTATTTGCTTATGAATAGGATAAATTATATTTCTCCCTGGCGAAATCAAATGCTCCCAATCTGTGGTTCCTTCAGAGAGAAACCTGTGCCCAGGCTCAACAGATATAATTGCCTTTGCCCCAGAATAATGACAAAGAGATAAGCAATCTCTGTGGCCCAGCAGTTTAGTGAATCCATCTTCCCTTCCTAACAGCTGGATTAGAGGCTTTGTGCTCCCAGGCTTTGCAAGAGTTTCCATCTCTCAGAGAATACAAATAATTGTTAAGAACAATCCATGCTATCACAGTTGTCATATATTTCTTGGTTGAGTTATCAGCAATAACTTACCTATTATCCAGGGTTTATTGTTTTGGCACCTTTGGGAGACATACATGAAGCACAATGAATATAAATCACATTGCATTTTGACAGTATCTTAAGATTTATGGAGAAACTAAAGAGAAAACAGAATCATTTTGTGTGTGGAAAAGATGGGAAAATTATTGATTCAAAACACGGTTAGAATGGTCTCAGTCTAGTAAGACAATGGGAGATAAGCTTACCTTCAGATCCATGGAATAGTGACAGAGACCTGAAAACAGTAAAGGATTTTTAAGCAGCTTCATTGAAGTCAATGGGGGGCAGGGATGGAAGTATTTTTTTTACCTCCAAAGTCACGGGTAGGCTCACAGGGAATGCTTTTGAAAATCCTGCCCATAATTTGTACTGTTTATAAAAAGTTAACCATTAGAAGGATGTCTTTTCTGTTTGATTTTTGAAGAAAAGTGCTTGCCACCATAAGTACAGGAACAGATAAAATACAGGGAAGCCTTATTACAACCACAAAACTCTGTTTGACCTAGAGAGGCTGAAGCTATAACACCACTGACATTTTCCATGAAAAATACTTGATCTCTTGTCTCTCTTGCACATTCTTTATTCCCTCCTAGGTTCTATACAATGCTACTAACCATCAAGGTGATTCTCAGAGCATGGAAGTGAGTGACCTAACCTTATAACCTTTTTCAGCCCACCTGAGTCCTAGGCAAATCTTTCACCTTCAATTCAGATGGAAAATGCCTTGTGGCAGAAGGTTCTACTTCTGTTGTCCCAAAAGAAAAAGAACAAGCTGGCTGTCAGTCCTGCCCCTGGCTGCTCTCCCAGCTCCAGATGTTGGTCTCAGGAAAACCATCTCTGATGGCAGTACAAATCTGCACCCTCAGGAAGACACATCTTATTCTTACATTGTTGCTCCAGAAAGGTGTCACCTAGAACATCAGCTTGATGCATTCTGATGAATTAAAATTTGATTCCCACTGAAAAAATACCATTGTGGTAAAACCTATTTTGAAACAAATTAAATTGCCTTGAGTTGGATTAATGCCTGGTTTGATCAAAAGTGGGTTTTTCTTTTAATGAAAATATTTCCATTTCAAAATTGGTAATTTTATTAAGTCAGCCTTAAACATCCATTAACCTAAATTTTAGGGGTCAGCCACTAAACCGAGTTATTAATTACACATGTAGACATAATTCCTAATTTCTAAAATAGTGACAAAATAGTTAGAGTTCAATGTGAAAAGAAAAATTAAGAGAGATTGATTAGGAAATTACTAGAAAAACAAAATCAGTAGAAAAAAAGAGGAGGTGTTTATCACAGAAAACATAGCCAAAAATGACAAGCACACGTGGCACACATGGAAGCACAGGCAATACCAAGTACAGAGCATCAACCCCTGGTATAACAACTTGCTCAAAGGTTTTTGTGCTGCATGAAACAAGTAGTTTAGAAACACAAGACAAATATTCCTTCAAAAAGAGATGGTGACTGATGGTTCATTTAGTGCACTATGCGACCAGATCTTTGATCATCATTAACAGAAGGCCTCTAAAGGACAGGTTTGAACATCAAATATCACTTTGCCTACTCAATGGCAGTCTTATTTACAAGATTATTTCCATTATTTTCATTATTTTACAATCTTAATATGTTATA
The DNA here is from genome assembly GCA_013397315.1 of Donacobius atricapilla. Taxonomy (NCBI): domain Eukaryota; kingdom Metazoa; phylum Chordata; class Aves; order Passeriformes; family Mimidae; genus Donacobius; species Donacobius atricapilla. The sequence goes on along the minus strand of WBMY01013597.1, from coordinate 247,296 downwards.
GGAACTAAGATCTAGGCTCCCTTTTTCATGAAAGATGGGATGAACTTTCAAGGTCTTTTCCAGCCTGGGCTGTTCTGTGATTCTACTATTCTGTGAAAATATTTTTTTCCTTATATCTTAAGAGGTTCAGTTTATATGTACCATTAAAATAACAAAATTCTTCCATAAAGATGTAAAGATCCTGACCGTGTATCTGCACAGGTGAAACAAACATAGCATATGGGATAAATAACCCTTCTTTGTGGTAGGAGAAGCAAATGTGAAGTTGAGGAAGGTCAAGAACAGACTCAGAAAGGCTGAGAACAGAACAACTGCTCTGAGCTTATTTTTTTAAATGAATTTGAAAAACTTGAAAAAAAGGAGTAGAGTGGTAAAGGATTTAGAAGAGGACAGAGATTATTAGTCCTAGAGGAATAAAAAGAAAGACATTTGTGGATGAGAAAGCTTAAAATTAAGTTTTCCTGTTGTCTATAAAGCAAGTGGAATTCTGAATTTTAAAGTTCAGTTTTTAAAGGGGAACAGGGTTCAAAGCTCAAACTTTATGAAAAATATTCTCCCAGTGCTAACCTGATCTTTATGTATATTCGTGAGGATGTGTTCACCTTGTGCAGAGCAGCTCGGTTAGTTGTGTCCTGATAGCACTATTCTCTACTTGATGCTTGGATGAAGCACAGTACACTTAGAAGAGGACCAGTGAACTGTCTGTACTTTGCCTTAGCTCTGGTGGCAAGAGACACTCACTGTGATGGATGCAGAGTGCTGTTGACTGATTTCAGCACTCAACAGGCATCATTTTGCATCTCAAAATATGGCATATTTTCCTATGGGTTTTGTCCCATGACTCCAGTCTGCTAGGGCTGTAACAATACACAAAAAAAACCCTGAAAAAAACCAAACCAAAAATCTCTAATCAACCAACAACAACAACAAAAAGGGATAAGGTATTTCATGTTTTATCCTAAAGACAGTAAATATAAATATTTTCAGATACAGCCACCAACTTGCGGTCCTTCTCTCTCAGGCACAATGAATTGTGATTTCTCCTAGGTCTTAGACTTCTTTAGCTTCTTTAGCTTCTGGCACAGTCACACAAAACTGTGAGAGTTTTCTGGCATGCTTTACAGCTTACATTCTTAACAGCCATGGAAGATCAACTGAGAAACTTGTGCTCAGAGGCTGCCACACTGTGCTCACTAAAGCTCTGAAAGATGTTTCAGCTGTGGTACAGTGGGGTAAAAACTTCTTGCCTTGTGCTGACCTTCTGAAAAAAATTCTGCTGTTCAGATCCCTCTGATAGTCTTGTCTGGTGGAATCCATTATACACCATCTCTACTAAAGCCAAGGTAGGTATCAATGTCTGAAGAGTGCCTGGTTAAATACCTTTCACAGTCAGCCCTTACATCTTAAACTGAGGTCATTACATATTTCACCCCACACTGATGTAGCTCCAGCTGTATGTGCTCCCTTTACCTCTGCCCCTCACTGCACAAAGATCTCAGGCACATGTGGGAAGGTTGCACTGGCTGGCAGCCACTGCTGTGACACTGCATTGTCTCTGCAGCCCCAGTCCTGGAGGATTCACTGCAGGTGAGTGCCATCTCCAGCCATTCAATCCCTCCTGTTCTTCACCCAAGTCATCATAGCCTTAGGCACCTTGGAGAAAAAGAAATGGATGGCAGCCTTTGGCAGGATCATCAGCACCTCACTGGGTCATTGAGGTGTTGCAAATAAGACACAGGAGGAACTTGGATCTATCCTTACACATTTGGCTTGTTGTCAGAGAATAAAATAATCAAAGTCATTAAAACCAAACCTTAATTGAAGACATGGCCATACTTTTTAAAAATTTTTATTATTTTTTTTAATTAGAGAAGAAGCATATTTGTAACCCTCTTGATCAACAGTGTTGGCTACAGTGACTTCATGGCCGTTTGTTAAACTCAGCATAACCTGTGCACCCCATAGGGACTGGGAACCTGTTTAAATAACCAAATCTTTCTTTTTTTCCACTACACAACACCAAACAGGATCTATACAAAATTTGAGAGAAATAGAAACCCAGTATCTAAGAAAATTAAAAGCTTTTCTTATATTTTAAAAAGAAGAGTTTCTCAGAGGGCAAAAATCTCAACCAAACCTACCAAATCTCACTTCAGCGTGAGCTATGCACTTCTGACACAAACACTGACCATTTGTTTGTTCATCACATCAGAAAATCTTCCTTGTGGTGCAAACACCATAAATTTTAAGAAGGTGATGCCTTTCATTTACCCATGCCTGCACTAAAGAGACTTTTCAGTCTTTTTCACACATTTACTTATATTAAACTGTGGTCTCAACTAATTCTCCTTAACTTTAGGGTATCGACTGAATTAAGAACCTAATGCCTTGAGATGCTGTGAGACCACTAAAACTGTTCTCTAGATATGTTAATTTCGTTGTGAGGCCATGGAGGGGTCTTGGATGCCTTAGACATAAGCCCAAGCAAAGCTGGAGGAGTTTGGTTCAGTGTTGAAGCTACAGGGAGGAAAGGACGTGTGTTGAATGTTTTTGCTCTTCTACAGTAAATTTTTCCTTTGAGACTCCTGATTAACTCAATCACTGATAGCAGACAGTATTTTCCTTCTTTTTCTGATTAGAGCAATCAATTTCATGCGGCTCTGGAGGAACAACCAATACATAAATATTTGTTTTCCTTTGTTACCTCTCTAAAAACCAGACTTCTCATATCTGCTGGAAAGGAACATGGAATGGGGAGAAGCGGGGGGAGCAGGGTGCAGAATTCAAGTGTATGAAGTATTCTAAAGATTTGTTATGTTCCTTGTAACTTGATTCTCTTCAGATTAAATAAAAGAGCTGGTAAGGCTACAATCTTATGTGTAATGTGGTGCATACCAGCCTGAAAACTTGTAACCTTTATCCAGGCTATGAATCAGATTGCGAAAGCTGATGTTCACATAACTAAACATTTTCCAAGACAAATGCCATCCGTGGCTGCTGCCTGCCTCAGCTTGCTGTGCTGGAGGTGATATTCATAGCACTGACCCTAGGAGGGGCTTGGAGAAAGATACTCCCCAGCAGCTGAGGAATAGCAATAAGAGTATTTCATGGCATGAAATGCAGTTTTGGAGCCTTAGCTCTCTAAAAGGAGGGAACTGTGGGGAATTTCTGTAATATTGGGTCCACTACCTTCTTTCTTTCTGGCCTGCATTTCCTTCCAGTTATAAAAATTACCCAAGAATGGAATAGCAGTGGAACATTACTGTAGCTTTCCTTCTGCTGTGGGGAGGTTTGGGTCTCCTTGCCCACAGTCTCATGTTCTGGGGGCAGTGTAAGCTGTGCCTCAGGAGCTGTTAGCAAAGCCTCACCAGCAATAGGGGTTCAGGCATGTGATACAAGATAGCAAATGCAGTTCTGATGCTTTGGTGCTTCTTTGTGTCCATTGTTCCTGCACACTCCCAGATGTTAGGGTGCTCTTCGTTCATATTCCTTATTCTTGTTGAGGGGGCAGGATGCAAGTACTTGTGATGCAGTTGACTGCCTGAACTATGCTTTAAACAGAGGTCATTTGAGTTAGAGCTAGGTAAATAAACAGGCTGAGGCTGCTAAAATGTCCTTTAAATATTTGTTTACTTACTGCATTCCAGTGGTGTGGCTTACACACTATCACATCTACTTTTGTCAGTACAGGAAGAAAAGAAAACCATTCTTCTCTGCACTTGGAGTCTGAAAGCCAAGTATCTGTCTGGAACAATCTTGAATGCCCAATTTATAGACATCTAGAAATACACATTTATAAAGAAGAGGCAGAAAGTGCCAACACCATACAAAAAAGTGGGGATTGCTGCAGTGCCTTAAAAAGCAGAAACACAATAAAAACAAAATAATCTGGAAGATGTTAATATTAAATTTTTAAGCTGTTCTCTTAGAAGTGGTTGTTCTCCTTAACTAAAAAAGGTAAGGAAGATCCAGTATCTTACTAGGTATCAAGTTTACCTGTTTGAACATCATTTTCATAATGTTTGTGTTAGGGTTTACATATCCTTCCAAGGGCAGCTATTTTTCTCCCAAAAGCCAGTCTTCTGGCAGCAATCTCACACAACTTCATGAGATGGTGTCTGTGAAAATAAATTCTACTTTTAAAATGAAGTGGCTCATCATTTTTCAATGGGAAGTTATGGTAGAAAACAGTAAGAACTGACCTATGGATATGAACATCATTGACTACAAGATGGCAGACAGTCTTAAATAGTTCACCACAGCTCAGCCAGAGAGATCAGATGATCCCAGAACACTGAGAGAACTGGCACACAGAGCTAGAAGTCTGGTAGAAACCCTTATAAATACACTCATCTCACTGACTGTGGTGGGTTTTGACTAGAGAATAATAAACTTTCAAGCTATATTTAATGAAAGAAAAACATAAGTCAGGCATCTACTGAACCATTTGTCAGTATTTGTGATTTCTGAACAATTTTGAAGAAAAACATAAGTAGAGATGTGGAAGAAATGCAACAATACTTACTAAACATGGATTCTGCAAGGCTTATCTGGCAACTTTTGTGCCAAGCTATTCCTGGGCAAGGGGGATGAACCAGAGCCAAACCATCCGGACTTGTCAAAAACACGCCTTTGGTTGTGTCCTACATGAGAACTGAACTGAGATGGAGAAGATGGGGAAAATGGAAAGCAATCATCAGGAGATATGTCATCAGGAAAAAATGAGGTGTTGCTTCAAGAGGGTATCCATGGAGCTGAAAAGCACTTTTACAAAGATTGTAGTAAATTTGGGCTGATTTAATATTTTAGTTGATAGTCTTCCCATACAAAATTGGTACTCACAAACTGTGCTAAAAACAGCAGGGAGTAGAGGTAAAACTGTCTTCAGAAGTAACATGTCTGAAGGATTAGACACTGAGTGGTCCCCAGTGTTCTGATGGCAAACTATATGACTTTGAAAAGTCCAAACGCATGTTTTCTTTCTTGCCAAACTATTCTCAAAAATGTAGTTTTGCTGAATGAGCCTGAGTTCCATGATACATTTACCTTCTGTTCTGCTTTCCTTCTTCAGCACTGAATTTTTCTTTTTCTCAATTTCTGAGTGTTTTGAAGTGATTATCATGACAATCTTTGGAAAGGAAGAAAAAACCACAACAAACATAAAGAAATAAGAGGAAAAGCTCTTGTGTTTCAAGATAGCAGCAAAACCAGGTAACTGGCTCACTGAATCTTCCTTTGCTTTTTGGCAGGATTATGCAAACTGTTTTTAAGACTTAAGGCAGATTCCTTCTGGAAAAGGTGTCTCCTACATGGGGTCTCAGACAGCTTGACAGGATAATGCATTTTCACTGATGCATTGCAAAAAAGCCTGAACATGTATCAGGAGCAGAGTTTTTGAAAGGTAAGGGCGCCAGTGAGCTCTGCTGCACACTTTCAGCTTGCAGATGGGCTTAGCAGCAGCTTGTGCTTAACGGGAGACTGGGGAGGGGGATCTTGCCACATTGTCCAGCTCTCATGTAACACAGTTCCTGGACCTCAGTTGTGGGAAAACTAGTTTTTAGGGGTACCCACAGGCAGTCGGGAGGATTACAGTAATCAGTGCCAGTGCAGGGGACAAGATCTGAGTCACTTATTGAAGAACTTGTCCGGGAAGAATCAAGGGGGTGTGTTTTCTGACGGGCATTTTTTAAGGGCAACTAGCCAAGCATTTCAGCAGCTAATTACATTGGGAGTTTATTTTTTGAAGTGTTTATAAGTGATCCAAAACGAGAGAGGTTTGATTCTTCCACTTGGCATGTGCCAAATATAATTGGAATGATCACACACTGGTCAGTCTGTGAACAAATTGGATTTGCAATTTTGGCAATCACTCGGCTTTTGAAAAGCACTCTGGAAATCAGGATGGTTTGTTTCATGCAATGCTGACAGTTGGTGCACAAAAAAAGAATAGAAAAATAAGCACTTTCTTGCTAAACAAATAAGATCTAGGATGAAATTTGAATCTTTTGAAGTTGATGGCAAAATTCCCATTGGCCATGATTTCACCCCAAATCTTTCAGCAGTGAACCTTGTAGTTCTGGAAAAAATATGCTATGAAAAGTAATCTGGTAAGTTGCCTTATCTCCTTTCAATGATTACCAACTGTGTATGATAAAACTGACATTGTTCTTCTATAAAACACCCCATTACAAAATTAGGAATCGAGGGAAGTCAATATTTTCTTTAGTTCAATAACATATTGGCAAGGGAAATGTCTAAAAGTGCTTAAAACAAAGGCTGAGGACTTTTTCTGTTCTTCAGAATCTCTTCAGTATTCTTGTCCATGTGGTCCCTTAACTTTATCAGCCTGTCATTCTGAAAATCTGGTCTAAGGTCAGTTTTTTTCGAGCAATTTCCTTACTTTTTTACTCCTTGTGCACTCTCCTAAATCATCTTTGTTCTTCCTTTTTAAAGTCTGTGGGGTTTGCTATTTAAAAAACTAAGAGTAGAAATGGAGAAATAAGAAATAACTTCTTGATTTGAATATTTATATATCATCCATTGCACTTATTTATAATTGTAATTAATACGTTTTAAAACTTCTATTATTTTAAATTTGATGATTCTTAAAATATATTAATTAGCAATTAAAAAATACAAGACTAAAAACTGGGGGGGGGGGGGGGGGGGGGTTTAAACTATTTACTTTGGCCCCTAATTCAGCCAAGAAACCTAATTCCCCATAAAGTGCAAACTTCTATTGAAGTCCAGTGTGACTTTAATACTTTATATGTATTTTTCAATAAAAATGGAATATATCTATAGATCTTTCACCTATAGAGCATCAGACTGTGAATTTTACATTGCCACAGCCCCTATTAAGTAACATTCACTCTGGATTTTTCTATTATCAGCTCAGCTCTTTTGACTTTAGTGGCAGCAAAATAAATTGCTTTAGTTCTCTCTGTGTTGGATTCTTTTCTAATTCAGACTTCCAGTTCCAATGACTAAAAGGTTTTTTTCAATGTGAAAGTGGATAAAAATTGCTTTCAAAACAGGTTATTAACCCAACTAGCTTAGCAGGACCTTGATCTTTCAAAACCAAGTTAGCTATTGCTTGGTTCCTGCCACTGACAAAATTTAGCTCATCTGAGAGCAAGAATCCCACTGAAGTGGACTGAGCCATCAGAGTTCTGCATTTTTGAATGTCACCCAAACTATACTCAAAATGTACTTCTTTCATGAATACTCTCCCTGCTGTATATTATTTCCTCAGTAAATTTTATTCCATAATAAAATGGGATGAAGCAGAGATGCTCACTTAATGATCAGATAAACAGAAAAATATGGAAACATATTAAAATCAGTGGAACTCATACTAATGTTAGCATATGAACATTACATAAACTTGCAGAAAGGGCCACCAGGTCATGTAAATAAATGACTTTTGTTGGATTTCTGTAGTTATAGAATCACCTGAGATGTCAAGATACTCTGCACTTCTTTGCAAAAAACTCTGTGTAGCTCAGTGCAGTCCCTGTATCATAGTAGTGATGATAGTGCACACAAATATCTAAGAAGAAAAGTATCATTGACCATCTTTGTCTCTTTCTTGCCTGCATGCTGGATTTTGTATTGAGCTAAAAAGTACATTTTTCTTTGATTATGCTGTGTTGATGCCCAAAAGCAAGGGGGAAAACAAACATTCTGGGACAGCAAATGAAAAGAAATAGGTGTTTTTACTTGTTTCTGGTGGATTTTGGAAATCACATGCATTGGGGATAGGTGTGCAGAGGCCAAAAGAAGAACTGCTTCATTGAGTTTTGCATGGTCCATTGCTGCTCACTGCTGAATGCTTCCTACTGCTGCTGCTGCCATTCCTGCTGCAGACTCACCCTGCCCAGCACTCGGGGGGGCTCTCAACAATCCATAGGAGGGAAAGTTCTGCTATCAAAAATTACAAACAGCTTTGCCTGTGACAGCATTTTTCTTGAGAGGGCTTTAAAGTTTTAACTGTATTTCTGGTTTCACAGAACACCACAGGTTTCTGTGCAACCCTTGTGTGGAGGGTCTTGCCAATATTTGTGCTGTGCCAATTTTAGGGAAGAGCATAAGGAGAACTAAAAGTACGTTTAATATAATTTGGAACTCAAAAGAACAACAGACATCTCTTCCATTAATCCTTAGTTTATGGGAGCAAAAGGATTGTTCAGTTCTTCTGCCATCTTCCTCCAAATTTGCTAAAGCTAACTCCCAAAATAAAATGAGGCTGACGCATGAACCAGAAAATATTTCAATTCATTAATTGGTGGTACCACACTTCTGATGTAAACATTTTTTCACCCTCTATTCTACAGCTTTTTCCCAAGCTTGTCTAACTTCTCATTTTCTCACAAATTACAGTGTTGTCTGGCAGTGCCACTGCAGTTTTTCTACTGAAGCAGACTGATGGGACAATGTTAACTTATTAGATATTATTAACCTTCTTCATTTATATGGAATCACAAGATCTTGTTCCAGGAGAGACCTATCCCTTACTCCTTTCTCTGTGTCTGACAAGATTGGGCTTTGGCTCTTCTTGCTCTGTCTGCATGGGAAATTATCTGGGCAGTAGTATCTTGTATGTCTCACAAACACTTATGAAGAAGCCTTGGTCAGCTTCTCATACTGTCCCAAGGATATTAATTTCATTTGGAACATATAAAATTTCGGGAAAAAAAATCCCAAACATAAGAGGATGGTAAATACAGATACTCTTGAGCCAATAAAGAGCCCATTGATGTTCTTGCTGATATCAATGATTTCTTTTAATCTGTGATTTTCCTGGAGCTGTGGCTGCTGTAACCCTATGGCTGTTGACACATTAGCCAGTAGCTCTGTAATTCAAATGCACTTTACTTTATCCTGAACTCTTCAAATATGTTCAATGAGGCAGCTAATTTTTTCAAAGAAGAATGTCCTTAGGCATTCAACATAAAGCTTTCTAAAGTTAATTCCTATTGATTTCAAGAGCAATTGGATCAAACCTTTTTAGCATATAAGGTATTTTAATGTAAGTTCCTTTTTTGTTTGTTTTGATTTTAGTATTTACTAAAGGATAGCAGTGGAAAAGCAGCAAAAATGAGCCCCTTTTTCCTGCCTTTTTTTTTTTTTCTGTTGGCAACGAGAACCTTCAACTCTGTATTTATCATTCATGTGATACTTCTTTCCACAGATGTTTCACATTAGATAGGATATGTAGAGTCTCTGTACTCTCAGCAGCAAACAGGCAGCACCCAAACTTGCCAAACAAGAAGGTTCATTTACTTGGCCTGGTCTCCTGCTGGCTTTAGATCTACTAAGCACAAACTGTGGCCATATTTAATACCTCTAAGAGAGACCCAATTGCTGTCTGTTTGCTTTAGTGAAAGTCAGGCAGGTGCTTAGGCAACAGTGCCTTTCTGAAAAAAATGGCATGAAGGCGACAGAACCTTGCACAGAATTCCACATTGATGAGAGGGAGTTTCTGCATTCACCACTCTTTCCCTACCATGTTCCCACAGTAAGGATGCTTATTTTTAACCTTTTTTATCCCCCCTTTCCCACATTCTTCCTGCTTTTTGATAACATAAGTATAATTGTGAAAATATAAAGGGGTCAAGGGTTTGCTTTTGGAGTGGTAGATGCCCAGGATAGCTGGGGTTCCTCCAAGACAGCAAGTCTTTAGGATACAGCTTCAATTACTGTGTGGGTACATACTGATATTACAAATAATTTGCTTTGACTTCCTTTAACACCATGGAAACCACAGGGAGCTCAGCCTGTTACCCTGCTGTCCCTTTAAGTAAAGGATAAGCCCCAACCCACTGTTCAGAAGCAGTAAGTTGAGCAGGCTGCCAAGGTACCATCACAGAGAATCTAACAGGAATGGGTTAGCAATAGGCTTCCTTCTCAAACATGCCCATGTTCAGTTCCTTCCATCTATTAGTCATAGATGTGTCATAGTCATGCAGTGTTTTGAGCACTGGGTGTTTCTCACTTTCCACGTGGGGAAAAGTAAGTGGCAAGGCTGGGTCAGCCAGGAAATTGCATCCATGAAGTGGCAGTCTGGGGAGCTGGATGGACACAAATGCTCAGCTTCTTTTCTCTCTGTCTGCTGCTTTGCCATTTTCACAGTCTGGCAGCCTGGTCCTTGATAAGTTCTGTTTGCAAAAATAGGAGACCAAAACTTCATCTTCCTTTTAACGTGATGGTGCTTGATTCCATGACGTATCTCTAATGTGAAAGCTGCATAAAACTTCTGAATTCAGGAGTATAAAAGACAAGGTTTTCAGACTTTGAGAACAAACTTACCTCTCTTTGCCTAGAGAGGGCATAATTTTAGCAGAGGTTACTTACATTTCTGCATTGATCTTAGAAAATCACTTTATTCTTACTCATACGAAGAATTTTTTTCTGCTGGTTCACTCCTTGGTTTCCTTCTGAGAGTACAAATCTGGAAGTTTGTTTCATATAAGGGAAAAAAATATACTTTTACAATAGAAAGCAACACTATTTGTTTTGGTTCTATTTTGGTTTCATGGGGTAACACTGGTGAAGGAATTATACCCAGGCACTCAAGTTAAATCAGGCCTACATCATATCTGTGCCCTGAGTTATATTTGGCAATGTACAAATATGTTAAGAGTCATGGGAAGTGAACAGATCTTGAAAAAATATGGACCCTCCAAATGTTGATATCATTGCTGTAAACTTTTTCATTGCTCTGGTATTTGGAGTACTCTACACTGTTTAATTTGAGCTATTAACATTCCAAATGAAAGTAGCAAGAACTCCACCATAAATTTATCTTTCTTTGACTAATCTTAACATGCACCCAAGTCTCTGTCTCTTTCCAAGAACCACATGGTACCGTTATATTTCAGAAGCATGTTATCTATGCTGTCTGCTTTAGCCATTCTACTGACACTGCCTAAGTGGCCCCCCTGGAAGCACTTACCTCTCTCCAGTGACTATGTAGGGAGTTTGTTCTTCTAATTTTTCTCTTCTGAATCAGAGCAAAATTAGATCTTACGGTAGATTAAACCAAACTATGCCTATAAGTCCACCAATGTCAAGTTATAGTTTTGATCCTTTAAATCTTATTCATGCAAGTAAATCAGCAGTGCTGTTTGTGGAGTGGAAGAGTAGCAAAGCTATGTTATTAAAGGTCACGAGACCAGGGCTTCAGAACTTCTATGGCTTTTGCTCCACTCAGCCTTAAAATTCCCATGCTCAGCCCTCTCCCTCCATTGCTGTATTTTAGCCAATTTTTAAGTAATATTCCCAGCACAATATAATCCTGAACTTCAAAGAAGGCTTTTTTTTTTTACAGCTGTAGTAAAAGCACAGTTATGAAAATAAACATCAGCTAATAATATAATAATGATGAAAAGGGCGAGACACAATATAATCCAATCAAAGAGGTTCACTCTGTTGTTACTTCTTCACCAAAGACCACATATGGATACACACACATGCAGAGGCACTCACTGAACCTCTACACAGAATCTATCCCTAGCTTACCTAGTCCCTCCACTTTATTACTTTCTGATACAGTAAAGCCTTTTGGCATTAATCTAAAAAATTGCAATGAGTATTTATAAAAAGATACTGAAGAACAGAATTCAAAAGAATCTTCTTTCTCTGCAACCACAGTTTCACATGGCTTCCATGTGTTTTCCTTTAACATTCAAATCTGACATGTCAGTGCATTTTCTTTACTATATACAATTACTAGACTGATGTATTGTTAGTGTAAGAAAAATAATGCCAGGTGAAGAAAAAAGGGAAGTACTCTGATTGTATAGCACCCGTTTACAGCTTACGGTAGCTCTGATGTAAAATTAGACTGCAGGGATTTCTATCCCTTTTTATTTCAGTAGTTAAGTTTATTTTCTGTGAAAATGCAATGAAAAGGACAAACACAAACCTAAGGGCAATATGTATGAAAATTACAGATACACTGCAGGATGAAAAACTATGGGGAACTGTAGAAGAAAAGTCTCAGGGGTCAGGAACACCTGAAAAACACTTGAAGAAAACATTTTTTTTTGTTGATCCAAACAGTTTGTATTTCAAAGACTTTTAAAAATGGCCAATTCTTGTGGAAGGGAGTGTTTTGCAGAAAATTCCATTCTGTTGAAAAAAATGACTTTTGGCAAAAACAAAATCCCCAGCAGTGATTTGAAGAAGCAGAGGATACCACATATCAAGAAGAGCCCATTTCCCTTTCAGCACCCAGAAACTGGGACACTGGCCTCCACACACTTCTCAATACTTATGCAAGGACAGTCCCTTGCTGTCATAATTTCATTTATGTAAGTCTGCCCATGGTATGTGACAGCTGTTTGTCTGGGGTGCTGCTTAGTAAAATGTCAGACAGGGAAAATTTTGTACCCCCTGAAGCATGTGTGGGCTGAAGACACATCTAGCTCAGGTACTCAGAGTATCTGCTGGCCTCACCTGTGAACTAAAAATTTGTTTCAAACATACAGTCATTTCAAATGAAGTTATTTCTGACCCAAAAGAAAAAATATGTAATATTCCCATAATATTTTATGTTTATAGAATTCATTGATCTCAGAGGGAGTTGGCCATCAAATTCCTCTTAGCAGTAGTGGAATGCTCACAGTATTTTACACAGTTATGCAAATTGAAAGGGTTTATAGTGAGAAAAAGATAAAGACAACTATAGACAACTTTAGAGAGTTAAGTACAAGTACTAGGTTTTAAAGGGAAGACTCTTTTTTCAGGATGCCAGCCATGTTATACAGGTGTTTCTCCAAGATAAGAACACAGGGCTCAAGAGGACTACAAAATGCCCTGGGGAAATTTGAAGTTTGAAGAATACTTGGTGTTTGCTTGAGAGAACATGGGGAGTGCAATGAAAGAAAGGAAAAACTATAGCCAGGCAATCTGACAAGCACACAGACAACACTACACACAGACTTTGCAGGACATACAAGCAAAGAATATTTAGGTAGGAGAGGGGAATAAGTATTTCTTGACGTTTTAACCCTTCTCTCCATGTATCTCTGGTAAGGGACCTGAAGAAAGTCAGTTATGCATGACTGGTCATAGGTTCTTAGATGAAGGGATATTTTTTATTGTGTAAAAAAAAAAATACATCTGAGTTTATCTTGCCAAGTCATCCGGAAGCAAAGAAGTGCAGCCATGGGATTCAGTTCATTAATTCAGATTAAAATGTGATGATATTCTTTGCTAGAAAAGGATGAGAGTTCAGATTCACCATGGTACCCTGGTTGCTTTCAAAAGCTTTCATTTACCATGCTCTGTTTCCTTAGATTTTTAGGTTTCTCCAGAGGAAGAATTCCCTTCTCTTTCCTTCTTCAAAAAATTGCTAAGGGATGTAATATATATTGAGAAGCCAAGGCACTAGGAGGGATTAACCATGTTGTTGTACATGCTTTCTGTTGCTACGATTTATTGGCCCACGTAAGCAACTATAAATAAGGGTTGCAAAGAATCAGTCTATCATGGAAGGTAGGATCTATATTCAGATTCCCAGGCACAAAGAAAATACTTTCATAATAAGAAAAGATCTTTGTGTTTCTGTAAAGTGTGAAGTTCTCCACTTTTTGAGCAGCGCACAGCACCGTTACAGAAAGCAGACATGGACCTCTGATGAACTGAGCAAGTGTGAAAATGGTCTTGAGAAGGACCCAGAAATTATACTGTCTTCCAGGAAACCAGTTGGAAAAATCTTCAATAACTTTGGAAATAAATTCTGATGTGTTGCACTGCCCAAAATCATCTTCCCATTGAAGCCAATGGCAATGCTTTTGTGGATTTCAGTGGCTATCAGATAAAGGTGTGACTGTTAATACAGAAGATAGAAGTACATGGTTAATTTTGCACTAAGACATGTCAGACTAGATTTATTAAGATATTTTAATTGCTCAGCTGCCATTGAATTAAGTAGAGACAGACAGTGTAGTAACACTTTTCTGAAATATCTGAATCAGGTTAGTTGACTTAAATCTTAAAGCCATTATATAAATCCTTGTGATCACTTAAACTGATCATGTTTCTATATTTAATTGAAGCAGTAGCCTCTAATGTACAATGATTTTTTCATCCAAGGTTGCATGTTTGTCATCTATCATCATCTATGATTTTTGGTTTAGCTTTGCTACCTGCAGAAAACTTTGAAAAAAAAAATGCAGAATCTATGGAAATTATGCATTTATTTAGACATTTCAGAAATTCAAGGCTTATTACTCTGCTGACTCCATTAACCTTTACTTACTTCATAGAGTACACAGTTCAGACACCTATTCTGGTTTTCATGGCGGCTTATAAAATACTTTCACTAAAATCCAGGAAGGAACTCTCCATCTATCTTGGAGGTGCATGACTTGCTTTAAAAACAGCCTGGGATTTGCACGGGAAGAATGACTTTTTTATCTCTGTGACACAAATCCCAGCTGACAGTCCTGTTTACGCTACAGAAAATAATGACTGCTGACAGTCTCAAGGACCACCCGGTGGGTTATTTACATTTGAAACATTTGAAATAAACTCTGTTTAGATAATGTTTCAGTTTTGAATCTGGCTTGTCTGCACATGTTGCTTGTAGGCTTTATTAAAGCTTGTACATCTCATTGGAACTGTAATCAATAATGTCCTGGTTTCATACTGTCAGCCAGGATCTATTAATGTGGAACTGCTGAGTTACATGTTAAACAATTTGTTCATTTGGATTTTGGAGCCCAGTTGTTAAGAGCAAACTCTTCATGTTTAAGAAAACTGGCATTTTTAAAATGTAAATGAATTAGTCTTTTTATTCTAACATCCACAGGAGAAGTATATAAATATAAATTTTTTATATTATAACATGTAAAACGAAACATATTCCAGATTGCCTGAGTTTCTTAGGCTTAGAATGTACACTGTTGTTACATATAATCATCAACAAGTAATATTTTTAATTAAGATAACCTATTTATCAATATCTGATTTTAAAAGTTCTAATAAATAACACCTTTTCATGAAATGTGTATTTTTGTCAGTTCAGGAAGTTCTCTTTCCAGCTCTTTCTTTTTGCCAAGAATATTTCAAAATTGATCAAAGAAGGATAACTTGAAGAGTGTTAAATTAATGTATCCCAGTTCTCTGTATACGAAGTTAGACAGATACATACTTTTAACCAGCATTTGTCTTAGTACCTAAAAAGGCAATCATGAAATAGGCAGATATCTTGAGTGTGCCAAAATTATCAAATAAGATTAATATCCCATATTAATTCCTATCACTAAAGTAGATATGAACTTATATTGCTGTTAATTATATCTTTCCCTTTCTTATATTTTTCATTCTTCATTCCCAGTGGCAGAGATCCATAGCTTCCGTTCACATTCCAGTTTGCAAACATTGGTTAATAGGATATGAAACTGTGTCTCCCTCCCTAATTTAACAGGTCATGGAGAAAAAAAATTGCACTTATTTTTAAAATGCAAGTATAAAGGATTTATAAACAGAGTTCATCCTGAGGGATTCACTACAAAATGACATTAGGATGGCAGTCTCATGAAACAAGTTAATATTCTGTGCTGCAGACTCCAGAAAGCACTCTAAAAAGCACTTCATGCAACCTACCTCTTTTAACTACCTGCTTTGGAAAGACAGATGTCAAACCAGCGAGGACTCCTAAACATTTATGATCAGGTACTTGGAAGTAAATGGCACAAATGGATGTTCAAAAATAGAAGTGCTCTTTGAATGATACGTTGGTTGGTGCTGAATATACTTTTTCTCCACTTCAAGGCCAATGCAAGATCCTGCACCTGGATCAGGAAAATCCGAAGCACAAGTACAGGCTGGGCAAAGAATGACTTGAAGAGCAGCTGTGGGGAAGAGGATCTGGGGGTGTTGGATAAAAAGCTAAATGTGACCAAGAAATGTCACTTGCTGCCCAGGGAGACAAAAGCATCCTGAGTTGCATCAAAAGCAGCAGAGCCAGCAATTTTTGAGAGGTGATTCTATCCCTTTACTCTGCTCTTGTGAGACCCCACCTGGAAGTCTGTGTCCAGCTCTGGGGCCCCAACATATGAAAGACATGGACCTGCTGGAGTAAGTCTAAAGGAGGGCCTTTAGATCATAAAATGATCAGGACTGGAGAATCTCTCCTAGAAAGAAAGACAGATGTTTGCGAGACTGGGGGTTGTTCAGCCTGGAGAAAGCACCAAGGAGATCTTAGAGCACCTTCCAGTACCTAAAGGGGACCTGCAAGAGAACTGAAGAGGAGCTTTTTCACAAAGGCATGCAGTGATAGAACAAAGGGGAATAGCCTTAAACTGAAGGAGAGTAGCTTAAATTAGGTACTAACAATAAATTCTTCACTGTGAGGGTGGTGAGGCACTGGAACAGGTTGCCCAGAGGAATTTGGCTGCCCCATCCCTGAAAGTGTTCAAAGACAGATAGGGTGGAGCTCTGAGCAACCTCAAAGCTAGGTCTAGTGGATGGTACCTCTGCCTATGGCAGAGGTACCATCCACTAGATGACCTTTAAGGTCCCTTCCAACCCAAGCCATTCTGTGATTCTATGATTCCACTTTTGTTTTTCAGCATTTATCATCCATGCAACGAATGCTACACTATAGAAGTGTACCTTTGTGCATCAGAAGGTAAAGCCCCGCTACAAGAGGAAATTCTTTGTGTCATGAAATATGCCAATTTAAGCTAAGATTCTAAACCTTAAGAAGGCAAAATGAGGAGGTAGCTGTAGAATTTTACTTTTTATATACTAAATTATTCCTAAAATGCAGTCAAAAGAGCAATTGTGACTAGGAATCTTGAAAAAGAAACTCTGTTGTCTTTGCCATAATCATGACCAGACTCTAAGGGATATATAGGAAAAGGCGCTGCCACTCTGCACAGGAATCTATCAAGTTCAGGGCTGTTTCAGAGCTTAGGTTGTAACAGGGTTTAAATATGTGAGATGGCTTTTTAAAGGACAGAAGTAACTGACCAGAAACCCACATAGATGGTACATAGCAAAAAAATTCTTAGCATGGACTGATGCAAAGCAAGTATCCTCTCTGGTAAGAATTTGAGCCACTGGAAACCTACATTAAGAGAATGTATTGCTTGAGAGTGTGATGGCTGCAGAGAAAATAGTGATTGAATTGTTTTCAGAGGCTTATAAATACATCAATAATCTCTGGTTTACACTGTAATTTGATCAGCAGTATGACTCCTAGTAAAGTCAGGAGAGTAATGTAGATTTTAAGTGAATGTAGCACCATTTAACATTTAGTATATCTCAAGCTACCAAAAGAATCCCACTGATGTAAAATGAGCTGGAACAGGCCCAAGTATTTTCAACATTCCCAGAAGGAAATAAAGGGTTAGTCTGAAATAGTCTGAAAAGCATGAAATCAGATATGCAGAAGGAGTGATCCAAAACACATCAAATACAATCTTCAGCTGCAAAATCTTAAAACAGCTTGTCCTGTTTCACATTTGTAAGAATCTGATGGCTGACACGAAACCAATTACAATAAGAGATTGATGTTTTGAATTTCTGGCTTAACTGTGGCCTTAATTTTGACATCAGATATGACAGAGGGAAATTGTGAAAATTAAAATACGAGACGTACTAAAGGGAATACAAGGCTGAGAGAAAGTAATAGCCGCAGATAGGTTTTAGAAGGTAATGGGCAGATCTAGTTTCTACAAAAAATGAGTACCACAGAATGTTTGAGACAAATTAGACCCAGTATTTTAACAGACATCACCTCTGCTTCAAAATATTTCATTTTGCCCCA
The DNA here is from genome assembly GCA_013397315.1 of Donacobius atricapilla. NCBI lineage: Eukaryota > Metazoa > Chordata > Aves > Passeriformes > Mimidae > Donacobius > Donacobius atricapilla. The sequence goes on along the minus strand of WBMY01013597.1, from coordinate 229,508 downwards.
AATTTCTGCAGTTGATAAAATATTACAGACTGGCACCTATTTAAGTGACTTGATACTTTAGTAATCAAACATGTCTCCCAAGAAGCTGAAACTGTCAATCTGTGACAATATTTTTGCATCCAGGTGCTTTATTTATTTCCCTCAAGAGCATCATCTAAATTTGTTGTGAGGCATAAACTCACATTTAGTTGTCATGAAATTAGAATCTAAAAAGATTTAAAACTCTTGGAGGAAAGGATTTGATTAGCATTTGCATTTGGAAAATAAAATGTCTGAAAGCAGAAAAGGCACTGTAATATTGTGGAAACAGAATATTCAGAAACTTGGAAGTCTAATAATGTTTGTTGTGAGACCATATATATGGTGTGATAGAACAACAATTTTCATTTACAGGAATGATGCGAGAATTTAGGCTGCTAAAGCCAGGTAACTAGTCCTTTTTCATTATTGTTTTCCCCCTCCCAAACTAACTGTGTGGTACAGTGGTTAGCATTATTCAGATGCTTAGAGGGAGGACACAGTTAGGTTAGGTTTAATTGCCTTGGACACTGTCAAACAGTCCTCAGGCAATCAGCATATCAGATACTAATTGGCCATGCATAGCACAGGAATAACACAAGACCGGAGAAGGATGCACAGGTGGAAAAGAAGGAAGGAGAAGAAATTCTTTGCTTCAAAACATCTTAAACCATAAAATTACTTTATCTATGATTATTGATTTTCTGAATGGAATAAATTGTATTCAAGTTGTCCATGGAAACACTTCATATAGCTAGGATACCCTTCAGGCTCATAGTACCACTACAGACAATGTCCTCAGGCTGGACAAGCAAAGCAGCTCCTCAGTCTTCAGTGAGGCCGATCTTCCATGTGGCATTCAGCTCCTCCAGGCCCTGTCCAAGTGGCTTTCTCTCCTTGTAAGAGACACTCCTGTGTATATCAAATTCTCAAGCCAAAGGATAGAAATAGGCATATAAGCACGTTAGGAGCGTTTACCTCTTTCAGAATGTCAAACGGAATGCGCACCTTCCCAGGTAAAAGGCTCAAGTACTGTTGAAAATAACTCCAAAGTGGTGCTACCTATAAGCTTTATACAGGCAGATGGAAAGACTCATCTTAGCAATGCAGATAGCAGAATTCTGCAGTCTGCAATTATCAGAATTTTTATTTTTACTGTCAAAACCAAGATGTAGGTAAAGAATTACAGAATGGAAATCAGATATAGAATATGTGGATATCAATCTAGCACAAGGATTAGCACACATTAGTTTATACACTCCTGACATTTAAGGAACTATTTACACTTAAATATTAGATGAAATTAACTAACAATATTTTCCAAAGAATGAGGCTTACCATTTCTTTTTATTTATTTTTCTTACATTAGTTATGGCATGGGAAAAGCCCAAGAGGTTTTCTGTGTAGCATTTCTAATTCAATTAAGAGCAAGAACCAATTAAAAACTCAAATGGTTTCCCATGAACTTTGAGACTGAAGTGTTGGATAAATTTAGATTCCCAATGAAAACTAATTTGATTTCAAAATGTTCTGGCCATGTTTTTTTAGAAATGGATGCTTATAGGTAGGATGCTGTGTGTATGTTTATAGGTACATACAGAAGAAGGGTATAAATTCCAAAGGTTCCCTGCATCTAAGTACCCTCAATATATTAACATGAACAGGTGACATTTAGCTCCTTTCATATCAGACAATTCTAAAGATAAATTGCAAACATGAACAAATATTTTGTCTTTCTTATGATCCTAGGCATAGGCTATGTATAGAACATACAGCAATGTATGCAGAATGGAATTAAGTCTCTAAAATGTGATTTGATCTGTAAAAATCTGGCTTCAAAATTTAACATAGTTCCAAAATAACCACCCAGTGTGTGCATACAGAAAGAGTGAAAGAGAACACTTAATCAAAAAATACCAGCCTGAGAAGATTTTGTGAAAGGTTCAATAAACAGGAGTATTTGGCCTGATATGAGAAGGGAGAGTGGGATTACATGTTTACTTGTTGCTGAAGACCTGGAGATATTAGCCATGATGGAACTTTACACCTGCACACAACAGAAATATTTTTTGGTCTGCAACGGCCTGAAAGGAAAAAAAAAAAAAACAAAACAAATGGAGGTGAACAGTTTTACAATTATACCTATTAGCAAAGTAACTTTTAAAATCATGAGTTAAAGCTAAAATATTAGTAAAGGAACAGAATTTTTTTCCTTTTTAATGTATCATAAAGAATAGAATCTGAACACCCTCTATAACACTCTTTGGTCATATATTTAAAGTATCAAAAACAAACATAAAGGGACAAAATTATGTAAGCTGCCAAAGATATGTTAGGAATCACAGGTTGGAAGGAACCGCAGTGGGTCCTCTGTTCAGCCTGGAAAACAGCAGAGAGAGGAGAGACCTCACTGAAGTCTATGACTTTGTCATAAGAGGAAGAGGAGAGGCAGACACTGGTCTCTTCTCCATGTGGACAGTGACAGGACCCAAGGGAATGGCCTGAAGTTGTGTCAGGGGAGGTTTAGGTTGGGTATCAGGAAAAGGTTCTTCACTTAAAGGGTGATTGAGCACTGGAACAGGCTCCCTGGGGAAGTGGTCACAGCACCAGCCTGACAGAGCTCAAGAAGCACTTGGACATTTGGGCATTCTTGGGGATGGTGCTGTGCAGGGACAGGAGCTGGACTCAATGATTTTTGTGGGTCCTTTCCAAGCTGATTCTGTGATTCTGTGATCTGGTCCAAGTTCCCACTCAAGCAGGGTCATCCTAGAGCATACTACACAGGATTCCACAGCCTCTTTGGGAAATCTGATCTGGTGCTCAGTCACCTACAAAGCAAAGAAGTTCTTCCTCATGTTCAGGTGGAACATTCTATTCTGCACATCAGTTTCTACCCATTTCTTGTCCTATTGCTTGGCACCACAGAGCAGAGCCTGGAAACATTGTCTGACACCATCCCTTCAAATACTGACAGATATTGATGAGGTGTCCTCTCAGTCATCTCTTCTGGAGGTTGAAAGGCCCAGCTCCCTCAGCCATTCCTCATGAGAGAGATGTTCCAGTCCCTCCATTATCTTTGTAGCCCTCCACTGGACCTGCTCCAGGTGCTCCACATCTCTCCTGTCCTGAGGAGCCCAGAGCTGCACACAGCACTCCAGATGTTCCTCACCAGGGCAGAGTAGAAGGACAGAATCACCCCCAGTGACCTGCTGGCAATGCTCTTCCCAATGGACCCCAGGATGCCTTTGTCCTTCTTGGCCACAAGGACACACTGCTGGCTCGTGAGCAGCTTGTTCTCCACCAGGGACCCCCAGGTCCTTCTCCATGGAGCTGCTTCCCAGCAGATCAGCTCCCAGCCCATACAGGTCCATGGGGTTGCTCGTCCCCAGGTGCACAACCCTTCATTTGGCTTTTGTTGAACTTCACAGCTCTCTGCTCATCTCTCCAACCCATCAAGGTCCTTCTGAAGGGCTGCACAGCCCTCTGGGGTATCAGCCACTCCTCACAAATTTCTGTGGTCAGTGAACTTGCTAAGGATGCATCTGCCCCTTCATCCAAGTCAGGAACAAAAAAGTTTTGGTAAATTAAAAAATACCGAGCCCAGTATTGAACCTTGGGGGACACCACTAGTAACAGGACTCCAACTATACCCCATGCCACTCATGACAACCCTTTGGGATCTGCTGTTTAGCCAGTTCTCAATAAACCAAAAAAAAATTTCAAAACAAGATTTTAAATCTCTGAAACCACAGATACTATTTTAAGCAGTTAATTGAAGTGGATGCATTAATTAAAATGGATGTGGAAGAGAGATCTTTTAACAATAGTTGCACACGGTTTTTGTGTTGAACACAGAGCATATAGTCCTAAATATGATCCTTCAGGAATCACCTTGGCTCAAAATGAAGCCTACGAGGACTGGCAGGAAAATGAGCTGCCATATATAAATATAAGCACAAAAAAAATATGGGAATTACCTCTACTGTATGTATAGAAATTTTTGTTTTCTCATTAAAAGCAGGATGATGAATTGAACCTGTACAACACACAGAAGTACTTCAATGTATTCTCTGTACCTTTTACCAAGTATCCCCTTGAGAGAATCCTATGGCTCCATAACTCATTTTTTCTCTTCCAGTACAGATTCCCACTGATTTGGTGCTGCAGACATCTATCCTCTCAACTCCCACTAACAGCTGGATACCAGGCACCTCATAACTCATTAAATACTTTGTGCCAGAGACACCCTCTTCTTCAGTATCTTTCATCTGAATCAGTCAGGCATCCTGTAGCGAAGGAACACTTATATGGACATACATTCGTGGAAAACCTCTGTTACCAGAACATGTGTCTCATGAGTGACTCTGTGTATCTCTAGGTTTTTGTTCCTAGACCTACTGCAGAGAACCTGAGATACAACCACTGTGTTCCTTACAGAGCTCTTAGTTTACTGAAATGTGCAGAGTGCCTTTTACCGTAAAGTGTTTTTGATGCAAAAACACTTTTGGAATTAGCCTAAGCCCACTGATGTGAGCTGATCCAGCCTGTGTTAATGACTTTTGGAATCAGGCAGTACAGTTCTGTAGTGCTTCAAGGTTTGTTTTTGACAACCAATGACTTTTCTTGCATTAGGCTAATTTGCTAAGTCTTCTCTTTCCTATATTACATTTAAATGAATTCCTATATGACACATTCCAGTCATAAGATATCCTTTCCATTTAGTATTTCCCCCTCAAAATGCAGCTTGGATTTAGTAATTAATCAGTGATACCCTGCAGAGTCTACATACTATCATGAACACTGAGATTAGACAATCCATTTTTCCCCAAACTCAGCTAAGACAATCCAAGAAACTAAATTTACGTAAAGAATAAAAAGATTTTACTGTGCAGGTTTGTAAATTCTGACAGTTTCATGGAAGAAGACACTTGAGATGAGTTAAGAAGCTTTACCTACTCTACATAAAGGCAAGTATACTGGCTGAAAAAGCAGGCAGCATTCTGAAAATGAAGTAATACAGCAGAATTCGTCTAGTGGATGCTTCAGCTCATACTGTGTAACTAAAGTGCAGCAACAGGATATCATAAATGCAGGAGCTATTCTTTGTGAATATGTGACAATACCTAGCTTCTGGGACTATCACACTATTATAAATCCTGCTCACTGAGCCCTGATGGTGGATTATTTTGTGTTTCCTTGCTTAAGAAGCAATAAATACAGTCTGTCAATAATACGTAAGCAGAGAACCTGCTTTCTCACCTCAAACTGGCAGATGCTACAATCCTTCAAAGGCATATATGAGCATTTCCACTGCAGCTACATGATGTATAACTCTTTCCCAGTAGCTGGAAAACATTTTACTAAAAAAATATGTGCAAGCAATATGGATCTGTTTGGTGGTGGTACCTATTCGAAGACAGATTTCTGTCTAAATTATGAGGCAAAGCATGTGAAGGATTTTCACTGGAAGGTTGTAAATGCATTTGACTATAGTTCCAGTCTCTTCTGTCTCAGTTTGTTTATCAAAATGTATTTTGTCCCAGTCTGAAAAAAATCCAGAAATGTTTGCCAGTGGGTACAACTGAATAACTTCCTAATACTAAGTCTTCATCTACACTAGGCTTAGCTTTACCATTCTAATGGGATAAATTAAAGATAAAAATTACCTGATAGATTAGTGGATCATAACAGATCAGCTATAACTTGGCTGCTGGAAAGATCACACATACTAAATTTCTGGTCCTCATAGAAGAAACAAGGTCTTAATACATTTTCTTAATACATTTCCTAATACTAAGTCTTCATCTACACTAGGCTTAGCTTTACCATTCTAATGGGATAAATTAAAGATAAAAATTACCTGATAGATTAGTGGATCATAACAGATCAGCTATAACTTGGCTGCTGGAAAGATCACACATACCAAATTTCTGGTCCTCATAGAAGAAACAAGGTCTTAATACATTTTCAAGTGGGGAAAAGCTGAGACTGATGGAGAATAATTATCACCTTGGCATTGACTTCATATAAGAGGCAAATTCAGGATATTCAGCATTGAGAAGGGAACTAAACTGGTTCTAAAAAACTGAATGTCTCGTTCAGACCTCTGCTTGGATTTGTCACATCAACTTTAAAGGCAGCACCCGTATCTGCAAAATGAAGTTGATTTACAAATATACTCAAAATGAAGTTGAAATCTGAGAATGATACTGCTGTACATTACTATCACATCTATACTACAGAAACATCTTCCCTATCTTACTATTATAAATATACTCTATTTACTTGATAGTTTACTTTATGTTGCACTTTTCTTAAAGATTAAACATCCAAAAAGTTTTAAATGGGAAGACGCAGGAAGAATTCAAGTTCACTATTGTAAACCAGAAATTTCTCTATCTTGTGGATTGAGAGATCTGTGGAACAAATTCTTACAGGAATCAAGAATAAAAGCCTATATGTTTTCTGTGGGACTAGTCATGCACTTTACTAAACAAACTTTCAGAAGAGCTTAAATTCTCCAAAGGTGAAGGCAATATGAGACAAGCTGTCAGAGAAGCTGAACTGCTTAACTGTCACAGAGTTCCTTTAAAAAGGTCTTTGTATGCCTAACAACGAGAAACATTACAGACCAGACCTAAAGTAGTTACTAAAAACCTGCAATATTTAGAGTGATTTTTAAAACAGTCAAGCATGAAGGCACTTTTCTCTGCTATACCTGTGAAAAAACATCTGTATTTACTAAGTAAAAAACTCTGACTCAGACATGGTTTGAAGCAAATTTAAGAGCATTTATTAAAGACCATAAATTACCATTTAATAGAAGTTAAACATTTTTTTTCAACATATCTAATTCTAAACTGTTTCCAATTTTCCCTCATGTAAAATATTAATTCATATAGCAAGACAGAATTGAAACTATACACAAATTGGGTTACTTTTTATGTGGCAATTTTCTCAAAAATTAAACTCTCATAAATTGACTGTCATCTGCTGTTTACTTAGGAAATAAATTTAGGGGAAAGTTATGGTCATCCAAAAGCATTTAATTTTTTTGTTAGAATAGTATTGATCAAAAATCTCATTTTAATAAAATCTAAAAAGTTAAAATATATTTTTCAGAGTAAATATATTACTGCCTCAACATTTTATTCTGTACAAATTTAGTTGTTACTTATGGCAACATAATTGGCTGGAAAGATGCCAGTTTTTCCTCCTGTTTTTCCTTCCCACCAATCAAACTGGGAATTTGTTTTAGTTGTCACTGTGATTTTGTCTCCAGCTTTGAAAGTCAAGTCACCTGGCTGTTGTCCTTCAAATGAATAAAGTGCTGTCACTTCTACTGGATCACTCCAAGAGTTATCTGAAATTAAAGAAAATAAATAAAAAGGAAATTACTAGAAGGAAATTACTAGTGTCAACACATACACTAAGTTCTTAAATAGAATATTCTTAAATGGCACTAGAAAAGCGTGACGAAGACACTAAAATAATCTAAAGAAACATATAAACCACTGATGAAAAAAACCCCTCTTTTTCCACTATACTCTTACATAAGTGAAATTTGATTTCCAGCCCATCAGCACAGTCTATTTAATAAAATAATACTCTATACAAAGCAAAGATCAGCCATTTTTCTGTACGCCTGATAAGGTCAGAGACAGCAGGAACAAAACTGATGTTTTGAGGAAAGCACGAGTGTTTCCTGAATGACTGCTATTAGACCTAGGTTTGAGTTTTGGTTTGTGTTCTTTGTGACAGCTTCTACATGGAAATTGCAAAACTCAAAGGAGAAAATTTGATTTTTTAATCAAAACGAAGGATATAGGATGGCAAAATACAAAATAACCACAGCACTTCCCTTCTTGTTCCATAGGTTTTGCAGTGCCTGGGATTTTGGTGTATCTCGGACATTAAGCAGAACACACAATGTGCCAGTGAAAAGAACTGACTATGGTTTGATGAACTGGAAGTAACTTGGTTTGTACAGTGGTATTTTTGACCACATATCCAAATGGCTTTTATTCTCTTTACACCAATCTCTTAAATAACTCTTCAGTGCTCAGCTCATGCCATGAGGCTTCTAAACTAGTTTAAGATCTATTAAAATCTTGGATACTATTATTCATCCTCCATTCCTGTAGAAAAATTTTAGCCAATGTTCATTATTTAGCCAATGTTTATGACCACTGAATTTTTAATCTGAGTATCTTCAATTTAACAATAATTATGTTTTCTCTCAATTCCTTTTACTGTCTGATCTATAGGAAGTAGTTGCATTTGATTAATGTTGATTTAGAAAACAGTTAAATTTCTCACGAGTGAATCTGAAAGTAAAAAATGGAAGGTGCAATTGAAAATTATTTAAGAGGAAATAATCCTTACAGTCAGGTAGATTTCAGGATGTATTGCTCATATGGACATGATGGCTGCATAAATACTCAAGCACACTAGATTAAAGGTGTTTAGAATGAACTGCACCTTCTTGCTGTAACAACTGTTGCAAAAGGGGAAACCCATCTCACTAGTTGAGAGTTAGCTCACAAGCAGAGAGCTAGAAAGTATGGTGAGAGAAGCATTGATACAACTTTTTTATTTGTTTGGTTTTTGCAGTCTTTGTTCAGCAACTCACACCCGCAGATTTTTTTCTTCTGGCTGCTTTTATAATTTCAAAAGAAAGAGGAAAAATTCTTTTCCCTAAGGCTCACAAACACAAACTGTAGCCAAAGAGGACAGAGAAGAACAATGGGCCACAAATGTATGCATAAAGAGCACAGGGTTTTTTCCCCAGTATCTGTCAATATGTATGTTCTTTCCACAGGTCAGTACTTTCTATTCATGATCTGCAATTTTAGCAATCACCAAATAATAGAAAATTATTTGGCCATGAGCTGCGAGAGATTTGATTGCAGAGAAGTCAAATGCCATCTTTCTTGATCACACAGTATCTCCTGATATCTGTAGTCATGATCTAAAGTCGTACAACACTATTTCTTTAACTGTGAAAATAAAACCAAATTTATCAGGTCCATATCTCCACCAGTTATCCCTACCAAAAAGGCAGTATTGCAGCTTTTCTAAAGGGCTCTTTTACTGTCACATCTGAAACCCTGACAGACTGAATATTCAACAATTACAAGATTTTCCTCCAAGAATTAAAGCATTTGATGCAGTTGGGATGATATTATGTGCTCTCATGCACAGTGTGGCTTGAAGCTAGATAGTTTGATTGAGGAAACCTTAGAAAAACCCAGAGAAGTAAAACATAAACTTTTTACACCTAGCATTAACTGAAGAAAAGTCAGAAAATACCGTGGCCCAAGACTCTTTAGGTGCTATGGCATGAAAACAGTTACGACTCAGTTCCATATAAAAAGGAAGAAGGGGTATGTTTTACCCCTGTGCCACATTCAGGCAGTACACAAGGGTAAAGTGCATTTATATGTTACAGAGAAAGCAAAAAATTCCTATGCTTTGAGTTCTTAAATCTGTGTGTTTCCATCATGTAAATGAATAATCACTCAAAGAGAACGGGAGTTACTATATATTTAAAACTGACCAAAATATATATGAAAAAAGTAGATATTTGACAGAGCAAAAGAAAAGACTGAAAGTTCTTTTCATTACATTCAAAAGAAGAGCTGTCAAGACCACTATGATATGCTGGACTCATAGCAGTGGTAAGCAACTAATAGTTACCACCTCCATGGCTGAACTTGCATCAAGACTGTAATTCCTCTTACACAAACTGCTGAGTATTCTGACATTGGCTCTGTAAAAGTAGGAAGAAAAATGAAAAGAAATACAACACAAATTAAAGCTTGAAACGGTGGAAAAAAGATCCATATGTGAGATATCAAAGGGTAGGGATGTATTCAATGCAATCACAACCATGCCTCCAATTATTGCTTGCTCTGTCATATGAACAAAATTGTTTTCTGTGTTTCTCTTCCCATTTTTTGTCCCTATATATGTGCATCTTTCCAAACACAGAGAAAACTCAAAGCATTACAGTAGTAGCACTACTACTACCGAATATGAATGCTCAGTTCTGTGTCCTTGCCCCATTTGCTACCTGCAATAATTTAAATGCATTTTTTTCAGCTTTATTCCTGTCAGCTCTTTCACAGCCGTTTCTACTTAATTTTCCCTAGCAGCCTTTTCTCATACTATAGTTTAGTTTCATTTTATTTCTCATAATGCTCCCAATTTCTCTGCTTTAATTCTGTAGTTTTGTCGCACAATGCAGTCAGAATGTGTATTTCTTGCCTCCAGAGTTCATTATCTCATGCTTTATATTTATATGGATCATCCGAACAATGAGGTACCTTAAATGAATGCACTGTTAGGAAATCTACCACATAGATTACAAGGAGGATCTATTTTGTGTTCATATCCCAATTTCAGTTTTACATAGAAGGGTTTTAAGTAAAATTGTTATATTCCACATGAAGATTGTTGACTGGATATACAGAAACGACATTTGCAGCTCACACAAGATGGTGCTACAGTGCTGCATACAGCATATGATACTAAAGTCATTGAGATTCATGAGTATGCACACTGCAAAAAAAATCCAATCTACATTGTGGTAAATCCTTATTTGTTGTTGCTATTTGAATAAACACTTCCACAAACATGGTGGTCAAAACAGAAATATATAAATTTTGGTTGAAGACAAATTAGTACAGTACCCAGCTTATATATTCAATGCTCCAGCATACACAGATATGGCATGTGCTTAATGACAAACTTCTCTCACCACAATGTCCTTCCATTTTATTCATCTTTACATACCATAATGACTTGAAGATTTTGTGAAGGACCACTGCTATGGATAAAAGGTTTGGTGGGGTATAAACTAGAGTGAATTTATGGCCTCTTGGGTGTGCTGCAATACAGACCCAGAGTGAATGAAAGAGTAATAAAAATGTTTTTAATTATGGCCCATTTATCGCATAATAGAAGCATTTATCTATAAAGTTGCTGTAGAACAAATACACCGTCTACACTTCTGTGATTCAGTTAAGAGTGCCAATCTTTGACTACAAGGCCAGCTGGCACAGACTGGCCACATGCATACCAGAAAACATTGACCAGAGAGACGAGCCACATGCAAACTGCCTACTGGTTCCTATACTGGAGTGACAACTAAACCACATCTCGGAATTATTTGGAAAGTGCAAGGTGAGAATAATGCCAAGGCATTTCCTAACAACAGGAGTATATAAGTAAATGAGTTACAGTGCTTGGGCCTGTAACATGCTTTCACACTGTTTAATTTACCAGTAGATATAGTAGCCACTAGTTTCACATTCTAATGTGAGTTTATAAAATATTAGTAAAGCCACAGGCTGTTTATAAGACTGGTTTTTAGAGAAGAACAGGCATTTGTAACCATTTTGGCTTGAGCTTATGATACTTTCAAAACCCAGATCTAAATTGGAACACAGAATAGTTGGAACACAGTTCAGCTGTGGGCCCCAAATTTAATTTTACTGGCATAGATGCACATATCCCCCAGCCATCAAATGCCTGATGCTGAACATCTTGCAGAAAATGTACTGCTTTTGGCCATGGACACAGCAATAAAACCAAAATAAGTTTCATGTACTTGAGGTTAGTGGTGAGATTGCTAAACACCCATTTTGCAAATTTTGCTAATTGTCAGTAATTTGAGAGATAGCGTGATTTTGTGGGTCATCTGTGCACTGATGTAATGATTTGATGCCAAATGGCAACGAAGTGCCACTCACACCTCACTCTCCACCCCCTCAGTGGGATGTGAAGAGAAGTGGAGGGATAGAAGTCAGAAAACTCATGGACTCATGGGTTGAGATAAAAACATTAAAATAATTGAAATTAAAAAATGGGTTTTTTAAAAATTTAATGAAAAGGAAAATAACAAGAGAGAGAAATAAAACCCAAGAAAAGCAGGTGATGCAAATGAACAGCAATTTCTCACCATCAACCAAATGATGCTCAGCCTGTTCCCAGGCAGTGGCCCCCAGGCAGCTTTCCGCCAGGTTTATATACTGAGCATGACTCTGTGGGATATATATTTACCCAGTTGGGATCAGCTGTCTGTGCTGTAATAGAATTCTCATTGCTTAAATGGAGACCTAGAAAACTAAGCAACCACCCTTTTTGTGCAGAAGTAAGATAAAACCAACCAACAGACCAAATGATGGAAAACAACTAAGAGATTAGGCAGATGCAAAAGTCTGTGCTTTTGAAAACAAACTTATCAAGTATCAGAAGGGTTTAGTATACTAGTACACTCTTCAGAGGCATTGAAAGGATCAGGTATTGCTCAAAGGTTCAGTAGGAGAGATGTAAGTAACAGTGAATAGACAAGTATTGGTTCTTTACCTATAATGGGTTTTTGTTTGGAAAGGGTTAATATTGAGTTTATAACCAGAGTTCAGGAAAGAATCCAAAGCAGGTTAAAGAACTAGGTCAATTACTGGGCCCATTGCAAATCTGAGTAAAAAATTATAGTTAGCACCTTGCTCAATAATGAAGATTTGACAGAAAATTTTAATGCCAACCTTAGAAAATGGACAGGACGAAAATGGTCTCACAATACCTCTGTGAGTGTCAATACTGTGAGTATACATTTATTGGCTACACTAAAATGCTTGAAGGATGTTTGCCCCAAATGATCATATTAAAAAGGAAGACCATTATCAGGCCACAAACAAACATGCTAAAGAGTCAGACAACCATTAGCTTAATTCAACAGCTATAGATGAGCCTATGCAAAGAAGGCAAACTGTATCTTAGGCTGCATTAGGTGAAGTACTGACAACAGGCCAAGGGAGCTGATCTCCTTCACTCAGTACTGGCATGGCCAGACCTGGAGTGCAGTCCTGTTCTGAGCTTCTCAGTACAAAAGAAACATGGACATGCAGGAGACAATCCAGCAAAGGGCCACGTGGCAGCTGCCATTGGAGCATCTCTCTTATGCGGAAAGGCCGAGAGAGCCTAGGGAAGAAAAGGCTTATCAGTATCTATAGATATCTGAAAGGACAGTAAAAATAGGGCGGAGCCAGGCTCTTGCCAGTGATGCCCAGTGACACAGGCTATGGGCATATACTGAAACACAGGAGGTGCTGACTGAACATCAGGAAACACTTATTTTTTCTAAGGGTGACTGAATAGGTTTTCCAGAGAGATGATGGAGTATCCTTGGACATATTCAAAAGCTATGTAGACCCAGTCCTGCTTGAGCAAGGGGGTTGGACCAGATGATATCTATCTGAAAAAAGGCTATCTTTTCAACCTCAGCCATTCTGTAATTTGGTGAAAAACTTCAAAGAAACTTTTGAAATAAAGTTACCTGAAAGTATAAAAGCAGCATTAAAAATTTGTAATTGTAGGGAGTTTGGGCTGGAACAGCTGTAATCAAAACCCAATTTGATGCTAATGGAACTCACACTGTCAGTGTCATCTGATGGTCAGACAGGGTAGACTTCCTGTCAGACACTGACTAGCCTGTATTCAGCTAGGGGAGTGCCAGCATCGAGCACACCTAGTAGGGACCCACATGTCTCTGAGAATGGGACCTCCTGGCAGGGCCTTCTTGTCAACATACAGATCAGTGCATTGTAGGGAGTTGCGCTGGTACACAAACAAATCAATTTAGCCTAGGACTGACAGAGCAACTCTTAGATCAGAGTTCAGTAAAATAAGGGGCTGAAGAGAAAAAATTAATTGGTGGACAAGCAATACCAGAAATGAGATGAGGCAGTAAATGGCAAGAGTAAGTATTGTTTTACAGGTATGTCAGTCTTTGCTGTGTTTCTCAACAGATAGAGCTAGATCTAAAAACTAAAATGTAACACTGGCTCCTTGCAGGAAAAGTGAAATCCAGAAAGTAACAGCTATTCAGCTTCTGCACTCACTGTTTCTAGAGGTCTTACAGTCCCTTCCTCCTTTATAATGACTCCAATAAACCTTGAAATGAAGGGTGGATTTGTCAGGGAGTGCTTTTGGTTTCGAGCTCAACAACCCTCAAGGTTTATTGAATTTTGTTTCAGGTATGATTTGGGTAGGGACTACAAAACCCAGAGAGATATATTTTATGCTGGATGCAGCATATTATATATTAGAATATGAAAGGCAAGGTGTTGGCAAAGGAAATGGTATGTAGTAAATTCTGAAGACACCAGGGTAACTACTAATGACAAGGACAGCTTTCTGAAGGAGTGTTAGGGCTCGTGATAGGAGGAACTAAAGATCTAAATTTTTGACTTGAGAAATGCAGCAGCATTGGGCCATGATGATGCCTAAAGGCAGGCAGAGAAGTGGTTGAAGTTCAACTTTGAAGTAGGTAGGTGAACCACTAAGTTAAATCTGTGATACTAACAAGATTGAGAGGAAAGCTAGATTTGTCAGGGTGTGCTTTAGGTTCTGTCTGAGCTCAAAGACATACTTAAAATGAGAGCCAGCGGGGGAATGTAAAAGATGGACAAAATGATAGGGCAGGAAATTAACTTTGAAGCAAGAACTAAAACTAGATGAGAGTAAAGAAATATTGAATTTGCGAAGGTCAGAGAGAAGGATGTTGCAACAACTGAATCATAACAGGACAAAAGTGTGGACAAAAGTGGAGATAGAGAGAAAAGGTTGCATCTTTAAAATGGTACTCAGAGAACATCTATAGGCCTCGTTGCTCCTATAGGGAATGTGAGAACTTCTAAAGAAATTCAAGTTGAAGAACACAAAAGCTCACAGTGATCAGCAAGAGGAAGTTTCAGATTCTATTTGACAATTTTTATCTTGAATTCTTATTACTTAACAAAAGAATACCTGAGTAAAGGAGAAATAGAAATAGTTCTTTGCAGAAAATGTTATCTAGACATTCAAAAGCAACAAAGGATAGCCAGCTGGGAAAATTTAGCAGAAAAATGGAGGGCTGAATAAGAAAGACTTCTCAGTGAGACACCCAAAATACAGATGTAAAGGTGATTACAGACATAGCCCAGCAATAGAATTCAGGGATCACAAGAAAGAAAACAGAAGATGATTACCAAAGATGATGATGATTACCAAAGAAAACAGAAGATGAATTGTCGCTGTTGGACACACAATCACACACATGCACACTGGTGAAAAAGAATGAACTTTTTATTACAACATCTGACTCCATTTTTATAGTATTTCTACACAGACCAGGGATTGGAGAAGGTTGACACCTCTCTTTTTCCATTGGTCAAGACAACTGTCCATCAGCTGTCCATTCCTCCAAGAGAAAGAATGAAAACTAACTTTGTCTTAACAAAAACATTGCTTCTATTTGTAACACCCATGTGTGAAAAAACTAAGAACTATGAAAAAATATCCAAAACTGTGAAACATTAGAAAGCTGAAGAAATCAGGGCGACAATGAATATTAATCTATCAGGTTACATACAGAAGGATGGAATGCAATTTCTAATATGCGGTTACACACAGGTCAGCAGAGACTTGGAAGTAAGTTACATTTACATCAGTGAATGGCTCATATCCATGTTATTGAACTTGATGTCTCCAAATCAGAGTCCAGCCTCCAGTGCCCAATCACATTGGCATTATTGATGCTGATAAATGACCAAAGCCTAATTTATCATCATAGATAGATGATACTTGAACCGGGAGCAAAAGAAACTGCTCTAGAGAAGGTGAAGCACAGTACTGAAGAACTCCAAAACAAGATAAAAGAAGACTAGGTAACAGCAATGTGATCAGCTTTGGACTTCATAAGATGAAGGATGAAATGAAGAGATATTGTGAATTGGAGCATTAAAAAGAAGCAACTAGATCAGATAGACACATGGGACAGAGAGAGAGAGGGGAGATAAAACAATGAGAATCTTCTGCATCTGTGAAAGCTCTCAAGTTTAGAGAATGAACTGAGAATGAGTAAAACCATCATATCTGCATCAGTATCCTGAAAGATAAACAGTGTGAAGAGGGGATAGACACTGGCTAGGACCTGAAGCATGGTCTAGTAATGCAAGGCCTCCATACAGGTGAAACCAGCAGCTCATAAATAAAGCACATTCTCTGAGACCTAGGTCAGAGTCTGCTGTGTTGCCACAGAATAAACCACTTTTTTTGCCATTTCTCTTTTTATCCCCATTAGTCATCTGGGAAGGTTATTTCACAGCTGGATTCCCCTGGTTGCAAAGACAACTTTCTTAATGTCTAGCTCCAAGTAATTCAGTACTGGCATACATTTTTTTTCTTTTTGTTAGCCAACATCGGCCTTTGGTTGACACCTTTCTTTCTTGACAACTGACTTATGCTTTTATAGTCAAGACCCATTTTTTCACACCTTCAGACTGTTACACTAAAACAAAGATAGCTACTACATCTCAGGGACTCCTTACTCCAGTCATTCACTCACTGAACTTCTCCACATCTATTCAGATTAACCTATTTTTTCTTGCAAAATGAGTAAACAGAGTATTACCATTAGGTAAAAGGCCTGTAGTAACTGACCTTTCACATTACCATTAAATGAAAAGTTGTTTAAATGGAAGGTAAAGGAGCAGAAGGAACAGAGAACTTACTTTTTGGAGATCATGCATTTATAGGCTGAGCTAAATGTAAAATGTGTGATAAAGTCAAACACAGAGCTAAGGGGTCAAATCCATTTAGAAGAATCTTAATGAAGTTACAGGAACTAATAACAAAGATAAAGAAAATAAGGGAATGTATACATAATTTAAAGAATAAATATTAAATATATAGAGAGACAGAGATTTTGGAAAATAAATGGATGTATTCCCTAATCCCAGAAATCTAAACCCAGAGTCAAATTAGAATTCAACATAATACAGTATTGAATACAGATACTACTCATTAGTTTGACAATCATTAATCCAACAAAAAATAATTTGTTCCATAAAGTGCTTTAATATTAGCGGGTTTTCAATGGAGAGAAGTCTATGTGTACAATAAGGGAACCTATTTTGAGGTTACAAAAAGAAAGCTAGCAAACAGACGACAAGAGGGATGAAAAAGTTCAGAGGGAAGATAAAGATGTCTTTGTGATTAGTGCCTTGATCTGTTCCCAGATCATAAAAAATACTAGTACATGAGGTAAATGGTGCAGCTGTTTCGAAGAGACTAAGGAAACAAGCCTAAAACTGACCTCTCAATATTAATTTAGAAAATACTTAAGAACAGCATTAATCAGGTTGAAGTCAAAGCATTAATTATGTACTAGACCACTGATCCAGAGAGAGAAAAATTCGGCATTGCCCTTTTCTCCAAAGAATTATGAAGCTGAAACTACCAAAGCCTCTATGATACAGTACCTTTTTCAAGAATGAGACAAATCCAACATCTTGGTAATATGTGATCAGTCATACTGGGGAGTATCTACCTTTTACTATATCTAAACTTACCCTCTTGGTTTACTTTATATTTTAAGTCTATCTCTGAACTATTATGTTGAAGAGCAGCTAAGAAAGAGATTGGATTTCTTAGGTGAATTGCATCAGGGACAGTCAAAGAAACATTGGAAGGAACTAAGAAGCAGGTGTGGCAGAAAGATGTAAGGTTTGGTGCTGGGTTTTTGAGTAAACCACTAATTCCAACATACCAGTTTCTTGAAAGTTGTTCAGTCCCTTAATGCTAAGGATCTCACACCTCATCTCACTATTACATTTTGTAATTTCTTTAAAAAGTTTTAAACCAGGAAAGAATACTAGTTTTAAATTCAAAATATGTGAATTATAGTATCTTGATCACAGTAAGTCTTTTATGTTGCACTCTAAGTTATAACAAAGAAAAAATTGAGGAAACTTTGTTGATATTCTAAACCCAATCTAGGTCTGTTGATAACCTAAAAGCAAAGTTGTGTCAGTATCTGAAAGAACACATGTATGCAACTAAACTTGTCTCCTCAGAAACAAAGCACTGGAAACAATTTTATTTATGTAACAACAGTCAAATTTTCACAGAACAACTCCAAAAGCACAGAAAAAAGGTACTCTCATATGTAAAGAAATAAAGTTTAAGAAGTACAGAATTGTACATTTATTACTACCTACACATATAAAAAGAAATTAATCCTTTTTACAACTCATTTTTCCACTCATGACTTTAGAAAGCAATCAAAATGATGAAAACTTCAACTGAAAAAAATATTCTATTATTTAAATAGAGAAAAATAGTTTGCAATGGGTGTGACTACCATTCTGAATATCTTCTCAAATTTAAAAACCTCTTGCATATATTATGTAATACTTTTATGAGAAAGGACTGAGTAATTTACTTCCTGGAATGTAAGCAATGAAGAAAAATTCCAAAGTCCTGAAATATTTAAACAACATTACCTCAAAATGTGCCCTTTATGACCACATACAATAAAGAGAACACGGTAGAGGCAGTGTCTCATTCCATATGACTTTTTGAAAATTGGCACCATGGAGATTAAGACGCCACTAAGTTTGGTTCACTGAATATATACACTTTTTAATATTTTATGGATGAAGAAATTTAATGCAAATAATAGTCCATGTTCTGTTGATGTCCAAATTTCAAGGCATTACTATTTATAAGTGGTTTCTAACAAATTTAGGTAATGTCAGCTTTGGCTCAAAGCTCCAGCTCAGAGTCACAAAGGTGATGTTGAATTCGTGTTCACGGCTAGGATGCACAAAAGTTAAGTCAAATTACTGAGTCAACTAAGTTACAATGTCATGATAGGCAGAAATAAAACACATTAGAATGTTGAGATTCACTTACTGGGCCCTTATGGGGCGTCCATGCTCAGGCTTTACCATTCACTATGTTTAAAGGTCTGAATAGGCCTAAAACAGCAGCATCTCGGGAAAGTGGCAAATGATCTGTTTAAAAACTTATGAAGGGAATGACGTAAGGAAAGTCAGAGAAAGGATGAAACAAAGTGCCATATGAATTACTACACAGACAATAAGAGGTCAGCAAATCAAAAAAATTCATGGCTTTCTTCTCTACTGACAAGACAAAACATCAGCCAGTGAGGACTGGGGGAAATGGAGTAAAGAAGAACCATACTGTAGTGTATTATACACTGTGACTCTGCAGAAATTAACTTTTGAACTCCTATATGGCAACAGAATATTACACATTCTAATGGCTACTTAGAAAAAAATCTTCAAGCAACTCCCATTTAGAAATATAAATAGTAGCCTAACTGTATTGTAAATACCAAAAGTCATGAAAGTAATTTCAGTTCTTGAATCACACCAGTATACAGATGAGCGCTCTTCTCTACCCAATGTGCTCATTTTCCATATTCTTAGCTCTCACCTATCAGCTTTTAGCTTAAGAAAAAAGGGGTTTATCTCAGCTTTTAGAGCAGAACAGATGTATACTTACAAAATTTAATTTTAATTGTTTCTGGACAAATAACAAACCAAGTGTTTGTTCAACCAACCCTTATAAGTGAAATCTCGAATGTCCTATTCACATTAAACTACTAATTTCCTTATTGGCCTTTTAAAATTTGTTTTTTAAATGTAGAATCACCTCTAAAAACCCTCTGCATACACAAAACAACAACCTCAGATCTCACTGAGCAGATGTTTGGGAAGGCCTAAATATGCATGGCAGATTTGACATTTTACATCTACAGGTACTAATCTGCTATAATCAGATATATTCTGTACAGATACTTGAAGAATGTAATATGCCACTATTGATCCAAATAATCTCCAATAATGCTTATTTGATCAAAGGTCAGGAGACATGATATTCAGCAAATCACACTCAGAACAAATAATCTCTTGCTTCTCTGCATCTTTGCCAGTAATTACAACTTGTTTTGGGCAAGTAAACAAAATCACCTGTCTTTATTTTCTGAATAAAAACTTCTTTAGACATTCAAGTATTTAAATTCAGTATTTAAGTCTGCAAATAATCAGTTCTTCATGACTTAGAAAATGAGGGTGGAGTTTTTGCATTAACTGAGCTTCACTGTCATTGGGGTAAAACTGTACTCTGAATGCCCCATGAATGCCTATCTGTGCTCAGTTAAACAAACCTGCTCTGGGGGAGGGAGAGAAGGCGTAAGTTGCATTACCTCTATTCCACATTGACTTATGGGCAAAGATTTACTCTATACCTAGAACACCTGAAGGCTGTTTTGTTACAGCAGCTGTAGATTTAAGGCAATTTCAAAATCAAAGAATGGCTTGGCTTGGGAGGGACCTAAAATCCAGAAAACAGGCATCTGTAGCTCTTTCCTTGCCCACTCCATCACAGAAGTTGATTGGGTTGGTCAGGCAGGACTTGCCCCTGGTGAACGCATGCTGGCTGTCTCAAATCATCTTCCTGACTCCCTGTCCTTTAGTACAGCTTGAAGAAGGATCTGTTCAATGACTTTCCCAGGCACAGAGGTGAAGCTGACAGGTGTGTAGTTCCTGGGGCTCTCCTTTCCACCCTCTTTAAAGAGGTGTACAAAGTTTTCCTTTTTTCAGTCACCTGGAAAATGTATTCAATGTACATTGATAATATCAAGGATAGCCTGTATCATTCCAGGAACTGCCACCTTTAATATGTTTCAGTACTAAATGTACACCCAAGTTCTTGAAAGGAAAGCAAAACCAGATGTTAAGCTCTGTTCTACTTCCAGGAGGACTGCCTCAGCAAACCCTATTTTATGATTTATTGCAGTGCTAGATGTTCTGTATTACTTTAACTGGGTACTTTGTCCAGGTTTCCAGTGTTACACAGCCCTCCAGTTGATTTTCGGAATAACTTAATAACTACATACTCCATAAACAAAGAAATACTGGCTGAAAAAAACTATTCAAGGTGAAGTTAGCCACCAATGCTCCATAAAAGGAACAAGACCCTGAATTTTCCAGCAAAGTCTCAACAGATAAAAAGCTCATCATCAGCTGCAAAACTGTATGCATGGAATGAAGATATTATACACACTTCTGTAAGAGACTTACAAAACTCAGGAAAAGGCTTATGTATTTTTGACCTCTTCTAGATAAGCTAGAAATGGATCATTTCAAAGCAGATTTCATATTATCAACGCATGTTGGTACTGATCAGTGTCATGGCTAGCAAACAAAACTACTGATTGAAACAGACCTGACTATATTTAAAGTTTAAGTCACTATGCAAATTTAGCTCATTCAGGATGAAACGTATTTCGCTGGTTTTGATTTTCTGGCCTACTAGGGAACATGCTGGCTCATCATCTTCATCTGCTGATGGAATGCTTTCTATCTTTATTTCAGCACACTCAGCTTTTGCATTAAAGAAGTGCCTTTCTTGTTAAGCATCTGTGGATGTATTTGATATTTAGGATATAAAAAAACCACTACCTCTTGCTTGCAAGAGTCAATTCCATAGCAGTACTTTTGCTGACTTCTTTTGGGATTTTTCTGCCTTTTCAAAAAACAATTATATTTTCATTCAAAGTGAAAAGGTCAAATAAACCACATGAATGTCAAGGGCTTTATCATGCTCATGACTACATCAATACAAATAATGTCTGTGCTGAAATCATACTGCAAAAGCTGAGATGCAAAGCTAAGCATAGCTTTCATATTCTGGAAAAGCAAAGTACAGTGACAAGAACTGAGCTCTGGTTTTATTCAGGTCAAACTGATGATCTAGGAATGATCTGGGGCTCTTTTATGTTGGCAAGCTTCTCCATGTTTCATCTACACACACTCTTTCTGCATGCTGATTCTCAAATCTCTGTATGGTCAGCTTCAAAATTTCTGCCAAGGGTATTACTGGCACATAAGCTGGTTCACTTGATAGAAGTCTTAGCTTTTACCATGGTCTGCGAAACAATCTACAGCCTCAAAAAAATATTTAAGAGCAGTAAATGCAACAATTCTATACAGTTTCTGCCAGTTTCTTAGAGTAATTATTTGTGAAATATTTATTGAATTCTTTTTTTTTTTTTTTTGCTCTGCATGGAGAAATACTTCTCTGCTCTGGCTAGAAAAATTGTTAAAATAACAAAATTATATGAGACAAACAGTATCTTATAAGTGAACATACTAAATAGTAATAGTAAGGCCTCATTTGAAGGTCTGTTCACAGTCCTTATTATCAATGTTTAAAACTGGTTGAGACAATGGCACACCAAGAACAGAAAGCCTCTTTTCAAGGTAAAATGACAATGAGCTTCACAGAGAAAAACAAATTAAAGATGTTACTACTACCATGCAAAGGAATCAGACACAAAAGTATTTTTGCTAGAGAACTAGAAAGCTCGAGAAAAGAATAATTAATCTTGATTTAAAAAATATAGATGAAAAGGAGAAAGTTTCAAGTCATTGTGAAAGATTCGGAAACTGCTTTCTCTAAAAGGAACAAGTGAGTAGTTCCTGTTTTAATACAAAGTCTAACACTTGCATTATAACATTTATATGCAATATGTAGAAAACACTTGTTAACTTTCGCTGCACTAAGGCACATGGGGAATGTTGAAATCTATGCTAGGATTTATTCTTGCCACAATTAGTAATTCTCATTGCTTTTATGTTCTTTCATCAGCAGTACAGCCATTATTAACTCTACCTACTCCAGGCTCCATCAACTTAAAATTTCAGAAGGTATTCAATCCATGTTCCCCTCCTGTACCACATGGTGACTCTAGTACTCAGCTGTACTTCCACTCACAGCATCCCATGGCACAATCCTGTAATCAATTGACCACAGTTTAGGAGAAAGGTAGATAGCCCCTATTCATTACAGAACAGTTTTAGCAAGAGCTAGAAGTGGCACAGAACCATAAACTAGAGCCTAACCTGATCAGTGCAAACTCTGCAAGCTGCAACATCCACCATCACATGGATGAAGCATCTTCGACAGTCATTATCACCCATGGTGTGCTGATACTACACTTCCCAGCTCAGCACAACCAAACTTTGCAGAATACTCATTACATCAGCCTAGTCAATTATGATAAAGTTCTTGAAAAAGAAAACAGTACCACAACTTTCAGTTGAAATTTAAGAATGGTATTAACAGTATTCTTCATACATATGCTTTTAAATCAAGTCAAATGCTAGCTGTATAGATACCCTTGAAAAAGAAAAAGCTAACAGTAATCACATCCCTTGGTTCAAGCATGAGGAAATTCAGGCTTGCAGATGGGATTCAACCACTGGTTCAAATTTGTCCAGTGTGCAACAAATGTGAAGGCAGATTTTTCCCTCAACAGTATCTCCAAACTTACTCTGCTGTCTCAACCTCAAATTCTGTCTCATCCTCTGTTGTTGCTGACAAAAGGCAGAAATGTCAGCAGTAGAGAAGACAGTCTAAATCTTATGGCAGAGACCAATACTTGAAATTGTGGACCAGAGTAAGTTTTCCCGTTATATTTTTCCTCACAGAGGAGTTTTCTATTTTCCTATTTTTAATCTTCTTTTGACACCTTCCTTGCTACATAGCAAAGGAGCAGCTAAAAATACAAACATTCACCACTGAGAGAAAAAGGAGAAAAGAGGGGTGCAACTCTCACTGTATATGAAAAAATTAACACTTCCTTTCCGCAAGAGTAGAGGTCAGCTCTATCTGAGCTTCTTCAGGAGAAAAACAACTGGAAAAAAGTATTTGAAGGTCACCTAATATGACAAAAAAATTGTTAATGAGAAAGACAAACCAAATGAAATATAACCAGAGAGAGCTCAATGCAAACCTTGCCAGACCTCTTCCATGAAAAGGTAAGAAGTTTCTTGAAACCTTGTCTTTTTGTAGATGTGAAAAGAATTAGTACACCATTTCTAGAACAGTTATTTGTTGTACTAGTTTAGCTTACATTAGGGTCTGGTTTATTTATTTTTTTTCCATGGCCTCCTATTTCTTGTTCAGGGATTGACAGTGTTTTCACAAAAGGTAAATGACCTTCTTGGTTCATTCAGCAAATCCAGCTGACTGACCTGCATGATGTAACACTGAACCAGCACAGCCAAGGTAGATGCAGGACTCCAGGACCCTCCATGACAGAGAATTACTGTCCATGACTGAGGAATCCACTTTTTGGGGAACTGTGGCACCTAATTTTACTGCTCATGGAAAAATACCTTTAAAGCAGTTATTCCATCAGGGTAAAAAATAAGAATTCCCCAGAGAAAAGGAAGTCTTCCCTTAGCATTTAGTATAAATTAGATGTTCTCATCCCTGCTATAAGGATGGATCTGTAAAATATCAGCCCACCATTACTGCACCAAGACCTGCATTTCTTACAATAGTGTTAGCTTTTGTCTCAAGTCAGTCAAACACAGAGCATTTCACTGCACTCTGGAGAGAAATCCTGTATATCTATCACTTCCTTGAGGTAGTCAAAATTTCTGTTTGGCTTCAAGTACTGTAAATGAAACAGAAGCTCCAATAGTCCCAAAGGCATTTCTGGATAACAGACAGAAAAGCAATTTAAGCTTGCTTTAGTCCTACTGCTTACACAGAAGAAAATACTATCTAAAGCAGTACACAGCTTTGAAACAACATTTAAAGCATGTATTCCAGATGTTAATGCATTCATCTGTGTTACAATGGCTTCAGACAAGACTTCAATCTATACTATTTACCATTTATATGCTCCTGTGAACAATTTCATGTTTTAATTCTGTGAATCAGAATTATCACCTTGGTGATGCTTTACACTTAAAAAAATACACAGAGATTGAACTGAAATTTTTCTGTGCTTTAGCTCTGATTTCCTAATTTTTATTCCAAACCATGAACAAAATAGTTACCCATGCCGGAGTAGCTGGTTCATACTTAGCACAACAGCTCTCTGCCCACGCATGCACACATACATCAGAAAGACCCCAATTTCATTCTAGCATGTCTGACCTCAATCTCTCTGTGCCTTGATGTATTTTGAATTAGCTGATTATATGCATCAAGTTATTTGTTTCAGTATGACCAGTGAAGGCCTGCATGTTGCATATTTTCCTCCCAGCTTGCCACAACATAAGCCATAAGCAGCTTGATTATCTGACTTATCACATTCATGATAGTAATAGTACAATCCTAGTAAAAGTGAATCAGGGATAAAAATAGTCTCAAAAATAATTTCCTGGGATTTCCTGGGTTTGGTTAGTATTAAGAAAGAGCTCATAATAGCAAGAAAATTAATACTGTGGGGGACCACCAGATGGATGTTTTATTTTTCTAGTAACTAAATATAAACATGTCAGAAGTCTTGCCACAAAAAACACAAAAATAGACCAAGCTCAGCTAAAACTCTTAAAACAAAACCTCCCATACTTTAGTTTACCAAATTAGTAGACAATATCATGAAAGATTACAGCAGAAGCACTGTATGTCTCACTTTGTAAAATTTTTAAAACAAATACCTATTTGTCACACTGAGCTGTCTTATTGATTTTATAGTTTATAATCTGCTAAGAGTTTCCCATCAAATTATAGTATTGAAGGAACAGATTACTGCACAGCTTGATGAGGGTTCTTTCTTACTATAGTTCTACTTGATCCTGCTGCAAATCTCTTCCTTTCCTGGAAAAGGAGTAATTCATAAACTGAGGAACAAAAAGTGGCGCTTTTTTCCAGTTTCAGATACACAGCACACACCCACACCTAAAGGAGTATGTATACGTCTGTTTTATCATGTTTTCATGGATGATTTAATTTCCAGTTCAAATGCAAAACACATTTTTCCCCTCACTGTGAACCACAGAGTCTTCCTCCATCCCTAAAAACAAGAGATTGTGGACTCCTTCTCCATTCCAGGTCTATGCAGATATCAGGTACAAAAAACATTTTCTAATCTTACTTAACTAGAAGTTAAAAAAATTAGATTCAATTTTACTACAATTCAAGTTGGCAAAGGAAACTTCAGAATGATGAAACCATTTTAAATCATCTTGATCCAGAACTGACAGAAAGAAGAAAATAATGAAATATTGAAAATATCCCAGAAAGGCAGACTCAACATATATGCTTTCTAACAACAAAGGAAAAGCAAAAAAATCAGGTATTACACTGAGAAAAAGTTAGTCTAAGACCACAGAGATAGCTGATTTTGATTGTTTCAAAACTCATGGAATATTTTTACTTTCCTGCTGTGGTGCTTAGTCTTAATTAAAATAAAAATGCCCAAGTCAAAAGTCACTCATCAAGAGGAGATTTGGGCACACTTAAATTTCTCTTGTTGCACAGCTGTCAGAATTTTTTGTCAGTGGGCATTTCTAAACATGGAACTGCACAGTGAGTATAAACAGTTGCATGTTAGATTTCCAGTTAAATCTGAGTTGCTCCAAAATAGTACTGGTTTTGTTAAACCTAAGTTGAGAAATACATATATTAAAAAAAGCCAGCCTTATTTACCAAAGCCAGCCTATTTTAAAGTTGCAAGCATATAGAATGATGCTCTCTTTCAGCAGTTCTAACTAAAAATTCCATTTTTTCATTATACTCTGTTAAAAAAGCTCAGCACCACATATAAGTGGAGGTACTAATTAATGCAGAGACTGCTAGAATGGTATCCATGTTCCAGCTTATATTTTC
This sequence comes from Donacobius atricapilla, assembly GCA_013397315.1. Classification (NCBI taxonomy): domain Eukaryota; kingdom Metazoa; phylum Chordata; class Aves; order Passeriformes; family Mimidae; genus Donacobius; species Donacobius atricapilla. The sequence goes on along the minus strand of WBMY01013597.1, from coordinate 203,000 downwards.
TTTTCCAAGTTTGATCAATATTATCCAAAAGAGTAGTATCTTTCAAAATAACAAGATAACAAGTCAGATGTAAATTGAACTGTGGAACAGGTATGCAAGTAAAATAAGTGAAACAGGAGGCAAAATCACAAGCAAAACAAAAAATTTTGAAAGCTTTTTACCTCAGAAGAGGTCTATGAATTCTTCGTCCATATAATTCTGTTGGCTTAGTTAACACATATTTAACTGGCCACAAAAAAATCCATAATGTACCAACAAAGGCAAATTCACATATAGAACCTCAATTTTACTTGACAAAATACACTTCAGGAGGCATGAAAATCTGTCTTGGAATTCTCTTGGGAAGCAGATTTTCACAGATCTACTGAACCATCTGGCATTCGTAGATTACCGAAAGAAAGAGTGAGATCATCCCTGAAATTATAGAGAAGTGGGCCAGGCCTGATTCCTGGAGAACTGTAACCATGAAAAGCAGCATCTCTGATGCATTTAGTAAACACAAACTGAATTTACCACCTCATGGTACCACCTAATCAAAAAGGGTTGATACTGCCTCAGTTGTTTTAAACATAGATAAGGAACACTCAAGATGGTTAAAATAAGTAAATAAATAATAGAAAATGTAAGGACTGGAGTTTAGTGCAAATTCATTAGAGCTTTTAGGAGCCCAAATCTTACTGATCTCAGTGAGCTCACAGCTCAGAATTTGCTATTTGTATTATTACTTAAAATTTGAGAGGAAAGAGAAAATGACTTTTGACAAAGAGCTCATCAATCTGTTTGGCAATCAAAATAAAGATGAAGGAAGACCAAAAAGTGATTTGACTACAGCACAAGTGTCTCAAAGAGAACAGGAGGGAAACAAAAAAAAAAACCCTCCTCTGCTAGCAAAGGCCTCTTTAATATAGCGAAGAAAGCCACAACAAATATTGTCTAAAAGCTGCAGACAAATTCATGTAGGAAGACATGAATTTTTAATAATGAGGCTGACGAATCACTCAAATCATCACTGAAGGAAGAGGGGGTATTTTTAGCTTCTTAAAAACAGTGACAACTTTCTCATCTGACTCCATACCCTCATCAGCAGGCTTGATATAGCACTTCTTTCAGTATGCAAGAATATACATATATGCCTATTGGGACAATAAAATCTGTTAATATTTTATTTTATTTTCAAAGTGAAAGGTTTGTTGTTTTCTTTTTTTTTTAGTTTTACTGTAATCAGGTTGGGGTGTGTCAATTTTATGCAAAATAGTTAAAAAGTTCAGTGGCTGCAGGTTATTTATGGCATTCAAAAATCCAAAGAAGAGAGCAAGTATTTTTTTTTCTTAAGATAAAATTTTAAAGTCTTTAGTTTAGTAATTGTGGAAGGTAAGAAAGACAGTGTTTCTGAGAGCAATCTAAAAAAAAATAATCCTTAAATATTCAGGCTTCACAGCCATAACTTCCTAAGGGTTTCTATGACCCCTTAAAAAATGCTGAGAGCATCATTATACTTTCTCCAAATTATCATAAAATACTTACATTGTTATCAAAAGAACTGCTTTTGTGTTTAATGTATTTTGTCATACAGTATTGTAAGAATTTAAGCCCATGGTGAGATCTGATAATTGTGAATGAATAGTGAAAGGAAGGAAGAAGATTCTTCCATTTTCATCCCCACTCCTGTCTCAAGTCTGTTTCCTGATTGTTTCAGCATCTTGGCAATTTCAAGTGATTCTTTTCCAAACATCCGAAACAGACCTTTTCTGATTAGCTGACCTGAAGAAAAAGTGAAAAAATATCTGACTTCTGATTTGAACAAACTGCCTGTTATTGATTCAGTTCTTGCCAACATTCACCTCAAGTCAGGTCCAACTTTTACTAGTAGATCACTACTTGTGCTACTACCAGTTCAGCTGGGAAACCACACCACTGAAACATTTCCCGGATTGTATACTATTCAGCAAACTGTTAGGATGGTAGGCAGGTAAGTAATCATTTAACTGCATTTTTGGTTACTTTCTGCTCCATGGCAGAACCCCAAGCAGAAAAACATACAAATCCATAACACTAATGAAAATCTAATGTCTAGGATCAGACATTCCAGCAGTGACAAACTATGAACCTAATGTATCTAAGAAACTGTCCTAATGAAATAAATTCCTGGGTCTACAATGTCCAAATAGTCACTAAAGACTCGGATTGTTTGTATTACAGATGTGTAACAGAAGTCCAAAGAATAATCCGTTAAGAAAAAGAAAAGCTAGGTTGAACTAATAAATCTTGGAAGGGCCAGTCAGCCCTTTTAGTAGATTTTAAAACAAAGAGGCGACAAGTAGAAAAATGAAGATGCAAATGCCTAATTCTAGTAAAGTAGAAGGCATGAACTTTCATACTCATATGCAAATCAAATTTCTTTATTTACTGAGTCTTCAGAAAAATGCCTACTCTTGTAGAAACTTCATACTTCACTGAATCACAATATCAGCCGTTAGTTTGTTGTGGTTTTTTGTTGGGGTTTTATTTCCCAAAACTGTAAAAGGTTTGTGCAATTTTTTAACTGCATCTAAAAATAATGTGTGATATTCCCAGGTTTCTGAAAACATTTAAAACACTACTAAAGCTCATTTTACAACTAAATGCATTACCTTAAACATTATTCAGTTACATGAAAACAATCTCCTTGCATCTGAGTTCAAGTATCACATTATCAGTTTAGAAAATCATGTTTTTCATTTCTCGTTCTTCTTGCATTTGAAATCGGTTATATTACATTACTTATCTATATAATTCAAGTACACAGAAAATAATTAAAAATGTTTCATCCACAGGTCTAGATCTTCTTTCATCTGATAAGAAGAGTTAATATTTCAGCCTTTCTACTACTTGTATAACTGTTGCAAAACCAAACACTGGTAACACAATGCCATGTTGCCCTTCCCCAACCAAAGGCAAATCCTTATTACTTGCAACCCAGACCAGCTTGCTGCTCAACACCAAAACCTACCTCCACACCAGTCATTATTCCTAACATGTAGCTTCCTAAAGATAAGATTCATTTGTTCTTCTACTGGTTATTTATATGTATTTTTTAAACTAGAAAGACACAAGAATTTTGAATGTCTTTTACAGATCACTGTAGAAAAAATCTGTTGCAGTAACTACTCCTGCAATAAAGATTGACATATATGTGCTATAACTAATAGGTAACTCTGCTGAAATTATTTGGCCTATAAATAGACAGAAACAGATTCCTGACAGGAGGTATGGCCTTATAGCTCTTTCTATTTCATCCCTCAGCATTAACACACCCTCTGTGAAAGAGATCGTGATTCTTGACTTCAACCTTGATTGCTCCCTGCAATAAGAAAAAAACTTTACAAACATAGAGTATTTCTGTGGATTCAGAAATTTGAATTGTTACCTATGGAAATGTAGCCTGCAACAGAAAGCCAAATATGCCATGCCATCATTTAGACAAGATCCTACTGTCCCTTGCATTCCTCAAGGATAAACTGCTATATTTTGAGAAATTGCTCAAAATCCTCAGAAGCATAACTGAGCCTATATTTTGATTTCAAAGAATCTTGAAAACCATTCAGCAGATGGCTCTGGAATATTTTTACCTTGTCACTTGTACCTGAATAGAAGAACACTCCCTTCAATATAGCAAACGTGTGCAAGCTTTAGAAACCTGCTCTCAGTTTGTCAGTTTGGTAAGACTGGGAAAGCTTAGTTTTAATGGGCAGAAGACCAGTTCTCCTCTGTTGGATGACAGCTATTGAGTGCAGACCATTAGAGTCATCCTCCTTTTTCTTGTAAAAGTCCTACAACACAGTAACAAATCTTGATTCTTGGGAAGTCTCTGATCTGCAGAAGTCACATTGACAGCTCAGCTTAGGATACTCCTATGTTGGCCCCTTCAACAGACACATATATCAAGAACATGTATGAAGAGAAGATATGAAAAAGAATGTAAAGACAATGACACATAATTTATCTTAAGTTTTAGTGAAAAGCTCTAATTACTCTTTGCCTCAATCAGACTTTTCATTGTGATCTATTATCAAACTCAATTTTACCTCTATTTGCAGAAGTAAAAAAGAGATATTTTGATTAATTTTATTTTCAAGTGAGCATACAATATGTGAAAATATTAGTACATATTCATATATACATATATATGTAATATGGAATGCAAATACTGCACAGTAAGATTCTCCTGGTAAGAGCTGAAAGTGCTTCAAACATAAGAGACTCAATAGAACAATAAACAAGTAGTATCTTTACTGTAACACAGAGTTATTCCAGTATGAAAACCTGAAGAAGAAATGTAAATCTGTGTTTATGCCAGCATAATCAGATATCATGTGTAGAAGCACTTTTAAAATTAAAACAGGAATTGTTGTACATTGCATAAGGACTTGGACAGAAGCTTGTTATATCAGCTTCCTTTTTCGTTACAATTAGGTGGTAACATAGAACAATTTTGCTACTTCAAGTGCATTTTTCAAGCTCACAGAATAAAACAAAAGAACTTGTCCTGCTCAGAAAAAGAACGTCATTGTTAGAATGTAAAGCCAGGGAATAAGATTAATGTTTATGAAATATTTTCAGATCATACAAGACCTGAATCCCTTTTTAACATATGGACAATATAGAAAAATATCAATGGCCAGATATTTTTACATATCTTTCAAAGTACTTTTAGGATTTCTCAGATTCTACACTGTATTAATAAAATAAGGTTAAGCTTAGTACTTACCCACAGATGCATAATCATTGGGAAGTTCAGGATAAAGTTTGTTTGTATTCTTTTTAGCTGAAAGAGAAAATAAAGTAGCAACTTATATGACATACTAACATATATTGTTATATTTCGTATACTGCTCTTCTAATACAAGTTAAATAGTTATTAATTGATTGCAGTTAACTAAGGAGCAGTGTAGAAGAAATACAGAGTTTGCCTCATACCCTTAACCACAGAATTAAGCTAACAAGAGGAGCTGCACAGTAAAGCCTCACTTTGAATGAAAGCACTATGTTAAGACAAACTGTTAAAGAGCCAAAATTTTTCCTCTTCTGCTCTACTGTAAAGCCTATAATGATGAAAAGATAATGACATCATAAAGAGAAGCTATGATTTCTAGAAACCAGAAGTTTCTGGAACTAGGACCAGCAGTTTGTAGTAGGACTGCTCTTTTTACTAAGAAATTTCATTGCACTATGGGGCTTCTACGCATCCAGTAACATGAATATCTCCTTCGAATTTTTACATGATTCTGTAACTACAAAACCACTCTTTCTATAGCAAATCTATCAGAGAAAAGGTTTGTTAATATAGAACAGATAAATCCTTTAGTCTTTCTCACTCATGGCACAACATGAACATGCTTTCAGTGTTTGTCCAAGGAAGACTATTTAAAAAACATTTTTATAGAGTCAGCTGCTATAGTAACTGCATAGTATTAATTAGTTTTAATGCTCTAATTTTATGAAGATAATTAATTAGCCATTATAAAAAATTTTCACCTGGTGGTGTAGGTCTAACAGTGGGTTTAGGTGGCTCCGGTCTGGATGATGGTCTAGCAGGTCGCTCATTTACCTAAAGTACACAAATTTTTTAAAAACATAGCATCACATCTGGACATAGATTGTCACTTCAGAGCCTAGAAGTATGTCAAGTTACACTAAAAAAAATTTAAAATTACTCTTTCTCTACTAAACTTGTAGGAACTCAAGAAGCATCCTAAACACTAGTGACATACACATGACACTGAAAAAAATCACCATGGGTTTAACAAAGCTGTGAGTAAATGCTTGTCTATCAGTAACATCAATATCTGCAAGAAAATATCTTCTACAGTCCCAGTATTACATTATAAATGTAATTGTCTGAATGGAAGACAGAAAAAGTCAAAAAACTAAGAGTATCCATTTTGCAATTTACTTGACTAAAAATACTTAATCAAACACTCCTAATCATCACTTAGATTTGATAGTGCACAATTACAAAAAACAAGGATATACTTTGTTATTCTGGAAGATGCAAAGCAAACCCAGCAACGTTCTTGCCCCCAAGAGCCTAGTAGGGAAATACTCGAACAAATGTTCCACATGCAGTAACTGACATGTGCTATGCCTCCAGCCATCCATTAGAGAAGTTAAAAATGACACATGAACAACAGCATTAACACTGACTAGGAACAGCTCAGGGAAAGCCTATGTGAAAAAGAAGTGCATAAACCCTTCTTTGTTCCCTTACAGATTTTCCTGGATTATTTTTTTGCTCTTCATTTTCATACACTTCAGTGAAGGATGCTAGGGTTTCATAAAGATCATCTGCTTGAGCAGGGAAAGGCACATCACCAAGCAGGATGGCACTAGCACGAATGTCCTGCCCATAAAACCTGACAAAAAAAATAAAGATTGCAGGTATTTGATTATTACTCCATTTCAACTTCCAGATAAATTCACTTTGTGCAAATGCTGCCTATCTCCATCCCTAGCCCTGCATTTTTTCTACTGATTATATACTGAGAAATGACAGAACAATTTCAAAGCTCTAAACTTGGAAAACTGACCATAGCCCCCATTTTCCTGTATCATTTGGGAGGAGGGAGTGGAGAAGCTGTGATTGAAGTGGAGCCCCGTAAGATAGAAGGTATGTGGGGGAAAGGTGTTGCATTCTGTATTTGTTCTTATTTCTCACTATCTTATTCTGTTTTTAACTGAAAATAAATTAAACTAATTTCCCCTTGATGAGGTTTGAGTTTTTTGACTGAAACAGCAATTGGCAAGTAATCTCACTGTCTTTATCTCAACTTACGAGTTTGTCATCATACTTCTTCTCCTCTCATCCTGTTGGGGAGTGTCAAAGCAACTGGTCTGGCATGTAGTGGCTAGCTAAGGTCAACTTGCCACAGAAAAATTATCCCTAAACATTTAGCATCATCTCAGTACCCATTGCAAGATGTCTAAATTGAAGAAACCCTTGTCCCTGAATAAATTCTAAGCTGAACATAGCATGTTTTCATAAAACCCTCTTTTTCCAAAGTGAATGTGTCCTAGTTAATTGTCACTATGCTTTTATTGAACCTTTTAGATATATAGAGAGCTTACTTGCGATTTGTTTCTTTCCTTTCAATTAAACAGGTTCCTTCCAGAGATACACCGGCAAACAGTCCTCGAGATTTGCAGTATGTATAGACAGCAGCAGAGCTTCTCAGGGCAACATCCCCTTCTAAGTTTCTAGAAGGAAAAACCTTGGTTGACATTCTTCAATACAGTTTTGTAGCATCAACAGCAATCGTCTTTTTTCTTTAGATACTTAATTTTAATTTTACCCTATTTTCAGACAAGCACAGAACAACACTGCCTTACATGAATGCTACCCAATAGATCTCTGGAAAGACCAGACTCTTCATGGTTTATGGCTCAAAACAATCAAGGAGGCTCCAGGGCGATTTGCTGAGAGCAGGTTTGCATTCTTTGAGGGGAGGTGAGTTTGGCTGTGCAGTGAGATTCACACAGGACAGAGGAGGAGGCTGCAAGCCAGGCTTTCAGGCTGATGAGGCAAATCCTGCAAGGTGGGATAGCATCTTTTATCATGGTAGCTGTTCTCCTTTACACAACTCCCAGTCCCTCTCCTGGGGAAGGTCTGATGAGGCATAACTGATCCAATGCACTGACAAGAGAGGCAGCTGTCATGTCTGAGAAGGGATCATCAACTATCAAAGCCCCCCAAAGCAGCCTCCGACTGATTCCTAAGGCCTTGCATCAAAGGACTGAATGCAATGCAAAGGGATGCAACAGATCAGAGCCTGTGGCAAGAGACGGTGTCAAACTTTCCATACAGGGGAGGTAACTGGGTGTTCCCAACTAGCCTGAACATATCCATTGAACTCTAAGCTTCATGGAACCCTCACGTCCGAGAACACCAGAAGAAGAGGATTAACAGGACACTGTTGGAATCCACAGAGGTAATATTTTCTACTCAATCCGTCTTGCTGTCACTCTCTCCCATCTTCCTCTTTTTCTATTTCTTTCTTTCTCCCCCACTCACATTTACTGTTAAATAAAATCCATACTATTGACTTCAGCATATCATCTCACTTGCATCTTATTTGGGCAAAGGCATCTCTGTAATAATTTTCTTAACTCAATCTTAACAGCCTCCTTTGAAAACTGTTAAGCCACACTTTAGTCACATTTTAAAATGATCTGATTATGTTTGGACTGGTGACTGAAACGCTACTCAATATTTCCAAATGCTCCTAGACTTTATGGTCAGCACAAAACACTTCAAGTAAGGCCTAACTGGATCTCAATATATTTGTAAAATTACAGTGTTTGTCCTTCAGAGAATCACATAATTTTTTAGGTTTAAAGACAGTAATCTCAAAATGGATATAACATCAAATTGAAAGCTCTGGACCTTGTCCAGCCAGTTTTTGAAGAATTCTAAGGATATAATTCCACAGACACCCTGAGCAACCTGTATAAGCACTCAATTTTATTCACACCAATTTTTTTCTCTCCTATCCAGTCAGAACCTTCCTTGTTTTGACATATGACTACTACATCTCATTGTCTTGCCATGCACCTCTGTAAAGAACTGGGGTCTGTCTTCTTAGTGATGCCCTGTTGAGAATACAGACCCAGAACGTCTTCTCTCATCCAGGTTCAATAAGCTGAGATCCCCCAGCCTCGTTGTTCACATGTTGATTTCCCTGGCCATTTAGGTAGTGGTTCACTGCACACACTCAGATTTATAAACAACTTTCTGCAGGGTTAAAACTCAATACAATATTCTAGGCACAGTCTATGAAATGTCAAGTAAAGGGGAACAATCACTTCCCGTATCTACTGGTTACAGTCCTGTTGATGCAACCTCCGACTCTTCACTGCCTTTTCTGTCAGCAATCAATTGCTGGCTTAGCCTCACTGCCCACCAGGATCCCACCACCTTCTCTATAGGGAAGCTGCTCAGTCTGGTAGGGTGTTCATCCAACTAGGAGTGCAGAACTTTGCACCTGTCCTTGTTTAATTTCATGAGGTTTCGTGTTGGATCTTCCCTCTTCTCTCTATAGGACCATTTCTCTCAATGGTGCCGCTACCCTGAAGTGCATTGACTGCACCTACTGGTTTGGTGTTGTCCACAAACTCGAAGAGGAGTCGCTCTTCTAGGTCACTGATAAAAATACCAAGCAGGAGACATCCTAGAAGAGTCTCCTGAGGAATTCCAAAGAAATCTGGCTTCAGGCTTCAGCATGAACTATTTACCACTGCTCTTCTAACCTGATGACTTGGCTCTTCGCCTGTTCGCTTGTCTCCCCATCCTGACACCTATGTCCCAGCTTGGAAACAGAGATGTTGCAGGACAGTGTACTAAATGCCTGTGTAGGGCAGATGACATTCACTGCCCTTCCCTGATCCACAGATCTCTCTCCTGTGCAGTAAGTATCATTCTTTTGTTAGAAAAGATTAAAAACCAGCAGTAAAAAACTTAAATCATTACAAAGAAAAATAGCCATAAGGAGGCACATATTCCATAAGCAAAGTCTGAGGTAGCTGGTACCTGGTAAGCCTGGAAACAGAAGACCTGGGGCAAACCTAACAGCAGGCTTCAAGTATCTACGGAGAAGTAATCAAGTGTATGAAGCCAAGCTCTTTATAGCAGTGTATGGAGGAAGAATAAAATACTATTGATGTAAAAAGGAAGAAGAAATACTTTGACTGGATGTAAGGCAGGAGAGCTGAAGAGTAGAGCAGGTTGCCCTGAGAACCAAGCAGTCTCCCTAATTGGGGATTTTCAAGATCCAACTGGAAAAAAGGAGTGAGCAATCTGATCTGAAGTCTTAGCAGACCTTGCTTTGAGCAGGAGGTTGGAGTAGCAGTCTTGCAAGGCTCATTTCCAAGTAAAATTATTCAGTGATTATTTCACCTCATCCTTCAAGGTAAACAGGCTTAACAACTTAAAGATTTAAAAGAAGTTATGTGGTGTAGTTTTTACTTAATGTTGGGCAAATCAGTGGCGACAGAAAGAACAGACCCATATGTTACTAAAAATCATAGTTCTATCAGGCACAGAAGCACTTGTGCTTTTCATTGAGCCTAGCCAAGCAGTCTCCTGCAAAAAGACAGCAAATCTCTGAACACTTTCCTTCTGCCAATAGATGACTTAATCAGTCAGGATTAATATCAGGAAAGAAGAAAAAAAGAAAAAAAAAGGGATTGGCAAGAACAATATGGTCCAGTCAGCATACAGATTGCCCAGGTTGTTCTGTAACATATTAAAAAAATCCCATATCAATGTGGCTTTTAAAAACTATCTTCCATATATGCCTTATTAGGAAAACATATTACCCACCTCCCCAGAGGTCCAATTGCCACAGTTAGATTTCCTCCAAGTGTAAGATTCCCTCCTTTGGCAAAAGCTTCTACTGCTCTTTCATGATTCAGTATTATCACTAAGTCTGAGACCTATAAAATAGCAAATAAAAGTACTACACTTTTTAAGAAGGAAAAACAGCACAGGAGATGATCTTCCTTTCTTGTAAAGGATTTTTTTGAAATAGCTTTCATGACAAAGTTGATTCTTTTTCTGCAAGGTATTTTGAATGAAAAATCCTTTCAACGACTTTTTAAAGCAAATTTGACTCATTTTTTTCAAAGTGCTGATATGGTTACTCTGTGATAAACAACAGCTATGAGAGAAACTCTATGTTAATGCAAAATTCCTAATTGACAATTTCTTATTTTCTTTGGCTTATACAAACAATTATGAAGGCATATTCAGATGTGAATAATTTTGATCCTTCAATAATTAAACTAATAAAGACAAGATAGAACTTATTAAAAAAATCCTGTTCAAAGAATAAAAAGCAAAAAGGATACAGGTGCTATTGATAAAACTTTATTTTCATGACAGGAGTTTTATATATCTGTATGTGTGTATATGAGTTATTAATTAATTTTTTAAGATTTGAATATGAGATGTCGGCAGTTGCTTCAAGAACTGTTAAACCGAATAATTGAAGTGGTACCAATATACCCAAGGACAACTGCACCTGATCTTTCATCTGATGGACTTGACTGAAAGCCAGGTTCAAAAAATAACTTCCAACTTACCCCAAATTCCAAACAGTGACAGCAGGGAATACAAGAGGAAATACCAGATTATTTGCAAAACAAGGCTGGCCTAGAAGTATTACACACAGCATGAGAGAGGTCTTTGTTATTAGCCCCCTAGTAACCTCCACCCCATCCCAAACAAAAGATGGCTACAGGAGCAGTTTGTGAATCACCCAGGGATGGAGGAAGAATGTCTTTCAGGATAGTGCTTCCTCCTCTTACCCATTAAGACCATGAATCCATTGTTAAAGATAAGCAAATCCATAGTGAGAAAATCTTCAAGGAAAGCATTTATATGGATTTTAAAACTAGTCCTTAATTTGAGGTACCAAGTCACTGTGACTTTTGAAGCCTGTGATCTTCTTCTCGTTATTTAAAAGTATCATTACAACTATGTCAACTATCATCTCTCCTACAGGAATAAATTTCACCTAGTTTCTAAAACATCGAGGTTTATATAGGACTAGAAAAATGCTGAAATGGGGCTCCTAAGTCACTCAGGTATTTCTGAATAACATATATTTTCCAGAAGAAATTAAAAAGATTGTGTTGTAATAATGTCAGTAAGGAAACAGCATTTTGTAAGCTGACTAAAATTTCAAATGAAGGGTTTATTTGGACAGTATTACTGTTCAAATGAAAAGTATAACACAGTATTACTCAGACAAAAACTACTCTCACAAATAGCTTCTGTATTGAAATTATTTGATTCAGTGTCAACAGGAAATGTCTATGTTATCTAAAATATCGGGTGGGGATGATTAAAAGAAAATTTTCATAGATTAATCACAACACATGAAGAGGCCTAGAAGGAAAGAAACAAACAAACCCCAAAACAAAACAAACTTTGGGGCTCAAATTGGACACTTTATAATGCATTCAGATCCTGTAATCATGAAAACCAATGAAAATCCTTTATAAAAAATAATGATTTTTATTCACACCATCCTTTAAAAAGTGCATGCAATAATGCCTGAGATCACACAGCGAACAATGAGGAGAGAATAAAATATTAATCTGTTGCTCAATATGTGAATGCTGGCTGACTGGCTGCCAGGACAGGGATAGCTGGCAGCTGCAGATGTACTGGGGCCTGGCATGGATCACCCAGATCAGCTAGACATGGATTCCTCTGAAGAGCAGAATGCCCGTTGCAAGAGACCTTGCTGGCAGCGTATTGTTACTCTGATTTTCTTTGGGAATCAGCAGAACAGAAGCTAAACAAAGAGAAGGATGAGTCTGGAAGCTAGGGTGGGGAAGCAGAGGAAAGACGAAAGCACACAAGTGCGAAGGAGCTGTCAGGAAGAAGAAATGGAAAGCAGAGGCAGAGCACTGTCAGGGCTCAGCTCACCAGGGTTTCTCTGAATATGCTGGGAGTTCTTTACTTAAGCATTTCTGCTGTCTGGAACTGGCTCCTTTTCTACAGTATTCCTTCAGAAGAGGGATCACCAGTTTTGGTGCTTTCAAACTGAAGGGTCATGTCAGTAACCACAAGTGTGAGTGGGAAATGTGTGAAGTACAGTAACATTAAGTGGAGTCCATTTAATTCCAACTTCAATTCTTTAAACTGTTTCTAGCCAGATGGAGTCCCCATGCCCTTTAGTAAAGCATTTGACACAGTATTAAGTATAGCATGGTTTTTCAATTAACTTCAATTGTTTTTTATGTGAACACTGACAGGAAGCTCTCTGTATGTGAAAAATTCAGTCTGCTAGAAGTGAGAAATCAAGAAAATTAGTGTCATGTCACTTCTTTTCATCTAAATGTCTTCTAACAATTTGATTGATGGGATCAAGACCCCTCTTTTGTTTGTCTTGCATAAATTGATTTCATAATAATATTTTTGTACACAAAAGTAGATTTTACTATCTCACTAACACTTAGATCTTTGTCAATGTATTTTAATTTCTTGCAAAAAAAGTTACCAACAAGTATTTCAAATGCAAAACCATACCTCAATTCCAATTTCAAATCCACCACCAAGACCAGCAATTCCTATTGCAGAAGGAGCAGACCAGGCTGTCGTGTAAAGCAAGATAAATTTACAGAACTGTATCATCTATAACAAGAAATACTAATTTTATTATTACAGCTAAAAAATGCTAACAAATTATCTATTTAAAACTAAGTTCAAAACCACTACAGTAGAATCACAAGTATAATACTTCATCCTACAGGAAAGAATCTAAGAAACACAAACGCTCATGATCTAAACAATTCTTTGTTACAAATTATTTATCACACATTTCTTCATAATCAGAAATAATCAATTTTTCTAATGAATTTTATACAATGCACTTTTATATTTCATTGTTTTCCACAAAGATACTGAAAGCATTTACATTTGGTCAAACAAAGGTACAAAGATTTGAAAACAGCGTTCACACCAAACATTTTCACCTGTCACCTACTTCTCTGACTCATGACATATCTCCTGGTTTATGCTGTGAAAAGAATAATGAAAAAATATATTTTTATCTTTTTTAATTCTCTCATGAAGTACAGAAGGAAAATATCCACCTACTTCCATTAGGAAGACGAGCTAATACAATTCCACTTCCACCTCGAGCAGTCACCAAAAATCCAGCTTTGATAACAGACAAAACTGCGAGGCCTTTGGCTTTAGCTATTACGTGAGCTGAAACAGCAAAATCATTTATTCAAGACCATGTAAGAGAAGTTCTAAGAGAAGGGGAAAACAAAACTCAACATTTAACAAATATAAACACGAGTCAAATAATCGAAGCAAAAGCTTAAACAAAACTGCAAAAGCAGTTGAACTGATAATGACACCTCCACCACAGAGACCCACAAACCTAGCTGCAGGTCACATTAGCCTGTGACAATCTATATACACTGTCACAACTGCTTCACCTGTCCTGATTAGCTTGCACAGAATTAGTTTGTTTAGTGCCACACACTGTGTGTGAGTACCCTTGGCAAGATAAACAGAAAACAGACAGTGAATAGCTGATAACCACGTCTCCACAGATTTTTTGAAGGGTCCAAATTTAAGTCACAGCAATATAGAGCAGCCTAACAGGCTTGTATCATTAGACAGTGTTTGTGGCAAATATTGATGTGTCATCATCCTGCAAATCTTATGGCAGATCTTCCAGAACAAAACAGTTAAGTATTCAAAACCACAGCCAGCAACACCAGGTGGAGGAAGACATTAGGAGAAACAGAGTAACAACTGCAAAATTAACGAGGACAGCACAAATTAGAGTGCTGAACCAGTATCAAAAGGAAAATCACTCTGATTTCTTAGCTTCAACTTATTTTCATCTAGCCAATTCTAATCAACACAGATATTCAAAAGCCAGAGCTACTACTGCAGTTCTTTCTTAAGAACAACAGGGTTGAGCATGAGACAGTCCATCCACCCCAGGGGGAGGCCTTCCAGTGCAGGTACCTCGTTGCAGTAAACATTCAAAAGATCACTCCCAGTAAGTAACATCTGCCAAGAATACAGCAAACTGAAATCCTTTACTTCATATTTGCAAAGTTTTTGAAATATTTTCAAAGAACTCATGTGTATTGGTTTAGCATAAATAGTAGGAAAAACCAATTGTTAATCCATTTTGGAACTAACAGCTAAGCTGGCCAATCAGGTAAAAGGTGTACACCCTCTGGGACACCGCTTAAAAACAAGAATCTTGGGAGACCCGCCCTCTTTCCGCGGACCCCTGCCATGAGGTAATATCGCGGCCGGGCTGGGAGGGCCCCGGGCCCAGGGGCCGGCTGGCCCCGGGAGGCCCCGGGAG
>WBMY01013597.1:174484-187852 GCA_013397315.1 Donacobius atricapilla | reverse complement strand
CTTTAAAAGGTGAAACCCCGTGCTTTAAAAATCCACAAGCCCTTATGTAGTCATATAAAAAGCTACATTTTGGGAGGCTCACATGATGCAGTGTCGGGCGGGCTGCATTAGTGGAGCTGGAAGTCACAAACAGACTGTGTCTCTTGTGGAAAGTTACCAGAAGAATCAGGAGGGACTTGTCTCTCTCAAAAGACTGAATGAAAGACTATTTTATTAAGTGATGCTGACTTAAAAGTTCTGATGTTTTGTCCCTTTGCATTGTTTTTTCGTGGAAAAGTAGATTGTTGCTAGGGAGGAAGAGGGGTTGTTTTTGAGAGGGTTTCGTAGTTAGTTTTTGTTTGTTTACCTTTACCGTATGTTAATAAATCTAACTGTTTCTATTTTGAATTGAACCTGTTTTGCTTTTTCTTTTAATCCTATTCCACTAAAATGAAAAGTAGGCGAATGTGATAACCGCTACATTTTTGGTGTTTCTGCCCGGTTGTTGAATTTTAACCCATTACATCATGGCACTCAAAATTTTTATTCATCTCTAAGTTGTGGTCAGTGAAAACAGAGGGAATTGGTAAAGACAGCATGACTGCAACACAGGGAGTGCTGAAGGCTTTAGCTGAAACAAAGTGTTTTCTTTACTCACGTGGTATGATTTTATCTGGTCCATTTCTGGAAGTTATTTCTGTAAATTCTCGTAGTATTTTAGCTGCCTTTTTAGCTTCTGACTTCAGGTTGGAAGGTATAGGGTTGTTCACTGCAAAACATGAAAGAAATAAACTATGGTCAGTTTAGGATATCTCATATGAAAAAGCCAGAATCATTTGTATGGGGAAAGCAGTTCTCTACAAATAAATAGTAAATCAAACAAACACAGAACAAGCAAATATAAAAAGTTATCTTCTGCATCAGATACACATTTTGTTTTTGACAATTTAACTGAAGACACCACTTAATAAAACATATAAGCCTGATTCTTTTATGCAATCTCTTTCTCTTGCACGTGTTCAGAATCCACACTGGTAACAGCAAGGGTGCTTGAGACACATCCTTAGTTGTTCCTGTCACAATTTATTTATAGTTTTATTGCATATGAATTTGTCTAATGCCTTTTTAAATCTGTGGATACTCTGCCATCGGAATTCCTGCAGCAGCAGTTCACCTCCTACGTAAAGAAATGCATGCTCTATTTTAAATTAACCTGCTAGTTACAGTGAATGCCTGCTAGCTCAAGTCTCACAAGTTCTGGTGAACACCTAATGCATTCAACTAATCTATGACCTTCACGCTTTTATAAATAGTCAAAGCCTGCAGCCCTCTTCACCCTTTCAGGAGTCTCAGCCTTCTTAGTCTCTCCTCTTGGTAGTTGCTCCATCACTGACCACTCTAATTGCTCCTCTCTATACCACCGTCAACTCTGCATTCCTTCAAACAGCAGAGCAACTGGCAACTGCTGACTCATGGACACTAAAAGTTTCACACCTCTTCAGGACGCTTCTCTTACAGAGCTAAACATGTGGCACGTTCAGAAAGTGATCAAAATTCTGTTTCAGACGAAGAAATTTCCTTTAGAGATCTACTTCCCGTTGAAGGCCTTTTCAATATTTTCTTTCCAATGTGATCTAACATAAGCCCCTCATGTGTTTCAACTGAGGAAAAAGCACAGATTAGAGATAAGTTAGATTTACTTTATAAAGCTGCAGAGTACAGTAGCAAACATACAAACTCTTGAAATTTACCCTCCAAACCAACAAGATCATTAAGTCTTCAGAAGTGTTTTTATTCCATTTTGATCGACCACATCTGCTGTCACTCGTCAATGATTAGACACAATCAAGTATTATAAATAATTAGTATTCTGCAACATTATAAATACCATTTTATGTATGAATAGTATTGTTTCACCCGAAGATTTGTGAAAAGAAGCCTTAGTGCAGTTAAAGAGACAGTCTTGACTGTTACATCTACTAAAATCCCTCAGAGCTGCTTAAATTATTCTTATTTTCCTGTCTGGACATAACAACACTCACTATATCCAAGTTTATCAGAACCAAACCGTCCAGCTAACACATAAATATATTGCCACACCAAAGATGCATCTAGTCTCACATCACATCTCTGAAAAAAAAAACTAGTGGCAGCATTTCCATAAAATTCTACTGCTCCTAAATTCACAAACATATAAAAGATTGTGCACAGAGAAACAACATTCAGTCAAAGATGGACCATTTTTTTAATTGGCATTCCCTGAGCATTCACTCATCTCTTCACTTTGGGCAACATTCCCATCCAAAGCCAAGGTGGTGAGCATTAAATACATTTTTAAAGTTACATCAATGAAGCTTAGAGAGCAATTCAGCTCAGACCAAGTGAAGTGCACAGCAGCAAGTCAGCCAGGTTTCTGTCCAGGCTCCATTGACTAGAATACGATACACCTCCATTTTTCAAAGAGAAGAATACCCCTCTAATATGTTCTCCAGGCAAGAAGGAAGATCCTAAGAACAAGAGAGATTGTGACAGCTGAATGTCTGGAGTAGCATTCCCTGAGACAGCTTGCAGCAACATTTGGCTTTGGTGAAGATGCAGCAGGTAGAACCTTGGAGAGTTTGAAATGACATCAGTCATCAGAAGGCTGTGCAGAAATATCAGCCTCTCTGGGAACAAAGGGAAATGTACAGAATGCAACAGACTCAACCACTATGAAGTTATCAGAATAGAAATATTAACTCTATCTCCTAATAATACCTTATTTTTTTCAGAAAATTAAGATGATAGTCAAGTCTGAGTGTGAAAGGATAGGCAAAGGTGAAGCTCTAAGAGCTCAGGATATTCTGAAAAGGCCTTGGCATGTGAATTTTCCTCTGACTGTTACAGTACTAAAATTGCAGGAGTTTTGAACATGCATTTTTTCTGTAGTGGGAAGGCTTCCCCAGGCTCGAACCTGGCTACATGGCAAGAGGAGAGGCCAGCGTAGCTCAAATAAAACATGAACTCACAACTGCTTTTGGTAGATTAACAACCTGGGGTGGAGCAAATGTCTCCATTACTTCTGTTGTTTGTACTTCACACTGCATTTTCAAGGTCAGAGGGCAAGCATGACCAGCATGTAGTAAGAGAAAAATAAGATTTCTGCTTTTGTATGGATAAATTGAGGCAGTCCTGAAAGGCATATTGCAACATTCTTCTCAAGAAGGCACAAAGAATAAACCTAGCATATTATAAGATGTAACTAATAATTAACATTGTAATACACAGTGCATGTCCATTTACAACATCAGGTGAACAATTTTATAGGTAGGTTTTCACTTAAGATACTTTGCAAGTTTAGAGGTCTTGAGTTTGAGAAGGTCACCTACCCAGTCTACCCCAAAATACACATTTCATGGTACTTAATTTTTCTCATGGTTCAGTAAGCTTAAACTGTGCTAAAATGAACAGTTGTGTGTCTGAACATGCAGGACTTCCAGAAAAGTGATCAAGAAAAAGAAAATAAGACCTGTACACTGGAGATAAAAAAACATTGGGGAGATGAAAACACTGGGGAGGTAAAAAAAAACCCCAAAACATTACTAAGCAAAAGCAAGCATTATCCAGCTTCTAGATCAGAGAAATAAAATAAACTTCTGTGCTCTTCTCAAACTCTTCCCTGTTTACCCATGTATTCCTTCCTCCCCTTTGCTTCTCTTTGGCTTATCTCAGAATTTGGAGAAACATCTTCAATTATTCTTCCTACTACTAAAAAGTTAAAAAAAAAATGCAGCTTACATTTCATACAGATTAGAAGAGAAATCCCTTAGCTAAATCCATTGAGAAAATGAGGTGTTTTCAGACCTGAAAGTCTCCAAACAGGAAGAGTAGAGTGGGCAAAAAATAAAAAATCACATTACAGTTTTTGCAAGCATTTTCAGACTTCAGATTCAGAATTGCTTTAGAAAGATTTGCTGGTTATCAGAAAACACTGTGTGCATGCCACTGTGCACGTCAGAGCGACTATTTAATTGAACACAACTCACAGCTGACCTTCAGGAGTCAGGAAAAGTAATAGTGTTACTATCTCACTGTTCCTTCGCCTCCCAACACGTAACTGGTTGCTCTGAACAACCTGCTCCGGTCTAAGGCAACCCTGCCTATTGCAGGGGCTGTCCTTTTTCCTTCCAGCCCAAACCATTCTATGACTTCCCCTGCACTATGTTTCCAAAAACTATAATAATACAAACTTTTGCAAAGAAAAATATCATCATTTATGCAAATTAAAATTTAGATATTTTCACTCCAACCTTTCGAAAAAGGTATTTTTTGTTGTTGTTGGTGCCACACAGTGTGGGGTACCTTTCTCACCAGGGAATGGAGAAGCTGAAGAGACATTCATCTAGGTGTACACTACAACAGCAAGCACAGGAAAGCTTAACTTCCCATTCTCAAACCAACATCAGAAATTTTACTTTCTCACTGTATCACTTGTTTCCTGCATCATTATTTCTTCGGCATTCCTTAGGCAGTTACAGGAATTCACTCCTCCATTAGCCCTCGCTTTTTCCCTTCCTGCCACAGACTGAAGTAATGCAGGATTATTTTTCTGGACTGAGATACGGTAGATGGATCTGACAACAGCATTCTGCCAGTTACTTTGCATGGGGCTAGACTTGTGCACTTTCAGAAGCTAAGAAATGGGTGATATTTCTAAAGCACAATAGAAGTACAGAGAGGGGAAAAGGGAAGAAAAAAAGGAAGAGGTTGAACATGCTACCAACTGAAGAGCTCAAAGCTACACCTTGCAGAGAAGGGCTGCAAGAAAGATTTTCATTTAGATGGTAGCAGGTATGAACATTAGTTGGCAAACATGGCAGAGAGAGGTTTTAACAACAGGCAGGATGAATAAGCCACCTGATTAAACACTTTCATGCTGCAAACTAACACAGTTACTCAAATTGGTAACCATGTGATTCTTTCCCCAGTGGCTCACTTTGAGTTCCTTTACCTATTTCCATAATGTTGTGTAGATAGTAAGGAACTGGCAGGATGCCTACAGGAGCCTTAAGGAACCCATGACTTCTTTAAAAAAAACCCCAAACAAATCCACACCCTGACCTCAATTATGTGTGATGTGATGGCTGATGGGGCCTGGCGGGACTCCCATTTTGGTGAATGCTAGAACCATAGCAGAAGAAATGCAGTACTTTTATCATAGAGGAAAGAGGGAAGCTTGGCTCTCCCTCTTGGGAGAGCCACACTCAGGATTTTGTTGACAGAGTTCAGGATTATACACGGACAGAGTCAACAATTAACACTAAAAAGGCAAAGTTTAATGGCTTGATATATAGTGTATATACGGTATGACTGAGTCCTGACTCTTCCCATTTAATTTTAGACCAATCAATTTCATAAAACTTTGTCCAAAGGCAGAGCAAATTATCTTTTTAGCAAAAAAACACAAACAAACAAAAAACCCCCTAGTAAATCAAAAATAGCACAAACGTGTGAGTAATTCAAAACTATTCACTTAAAAAAAAAAAAAAACAGACATGGATGTTTACACTATGAAATGGTGACATCTGTCCCAAAATACAAAGGAGAAAATTCTTGCTTCTATTTATTTTAATCACTGTATAAACAGACCAAATTGTAACTGGGATTTCTGTGACCTCAAGTATTATTTCAACTTCTGTCATCTTTCAAATTATCCTCTTCTCCCTCAAGCTTGCCTTAGGAATCGATTGTAAAATTAGTTCCTTAGAAACTCATTTAATATTGCAAGTCTATTGAAAAAATAATATAGACATATCTGCTTTTGCACAAAAATACTGTAAGAAGTATTTAGACAGAGGTAGAATTTCCATGTTCAGTTTACCCCATCAATAACATAGGTAATAACCCTGTAGCACTGTCCTCACTATTAGCCTTAAAGTATGCATATCTAATTGTCTGTTTTGTATTCAAGCACTGCTCAGGAAAGAGGTAACCAGGAGCAATAAGACAATAATATCTATCAGGAGGATACACTGACTGATGGATTTGGAATGCCGTGACCAGTGAATGCTCAGCTGGGAGTAAGCTTCATTTGCACTCCTGCCTGTTGTTGAAAGGAGAAGATATTGAGCATATGTGAGTCAGCAACACAATCCCCATGGGGGAATATCACACCAAAATTGATTAACTGCTTAATTTGTAAGCTGATGAGGCAAGTGCGTCAGCCTCTAATTTACATTCTGACTAACAGTAATAATTTGCTGGCTGAACATTTGGTGAAATTATCTGAGTAAGGTGCATTAAAGAATAAATAAAGCCTTTTTACTTAAAAGCTATAACTAATTCTGATACAATCAAAATTATGCTGAATATGAACAGATGTAATAAAGCCTAGTAGCATTACAAGAACCCAAACATCAAAAGTACAGTTTCAAAGAATGGATGACAAAGGGGAGACAAAGACACACATGCATATTTCACGCATATGTTGCCCATGTATGTTTGAGCTTTGAAGTATTTGGTGGAAAGTGGTTTTGTGGGATTTTTGGCTACAAAAAGAAGAAAAAACAATGACAAATACCTCTATGAGCTCCATACAGTAATTCAGTCTTTGCTTTCACTCCACCGAAAAGTTCAGAAACAGCACAAGAATATATTAAAACATAGCTAATTTGCAAATACCCATGGCTACATCAGGAACATCAATGTTTAAAAGCTTAGATGAACAGAGAACATTCAAAATTATGAACATTGATAAACATGAAAACTTGCATAGTCAAGAACAGTTAAAGAACAACATTTTAATGGGAAGGAGAAACCTGAAAAACAAGACTGCAGCACTGGAAAAGGGCCTAAACAAGACATTTTAATTTGACACTATAATTAAAGAGATTAATGCAATTTTGGTTTCACAAATGTGTAACGACATGATACTGCGGTAGCCAGCTCCAGCCTTGGGATTCACCTGGTACTTGGAATTCCTCGAACAGCATGCCAGACGTGCATCGTAAGCATTTTGCCCAGCCCAAGAAAAGGTGATGCAATACAGAGACGTGGATGACGAGCAGCAGCCTATGCTAAACATGTCTCTGTGAGGCTCCCTCTATTTACGATTTCCAACACTTGAAGCCAATGACAGAAAACAAAGAATCCAGGTTACTCAAATGTTAAGATCTGTGAAATTTCAAGGATATAGTGGAATAAGTTGAAAAGGAACCTACAGGAAAAGGATGTTTCAAAAGTAAGGGAATAACAACCCTCTCAAATTGAAATCCAGCAGACTACTGTTGTCAGAGCCTGAGCTCCCTAGTCCTGGTTTGGAACCAACAGCAACAAGCAAATACTGTTTCCTCCAGATTCCAAGGACCATGAACAAGGAGAGGCTCAGAATGTACATTTTGAACATCCTGCTTATGGTGTAGGCAAGGAGTTTACGAAAGCAGTAGCAGGGAATGAGAAAGCATTACTGACACACTGGTTAGCCAATGGGCAAGGTTGTACAATTCTGACATAGGCACTTTGAGAACAGCACGTGAGACAGAAGACAACAAATACATCAGTGTAAGGCAATGGAAGCAGAGCCAACAACCCACTCTTATCCATGTTAAAACCAGCCTGGTTTTCCTTGTTTTACCTGCAATAACCTGCTAAAGTTAGCTGTTGATGACAGCCTGTGCCCAGGAAAAACCTAATAAGCATATTTAAGTTACAACTAAATTCAGCCTTCAAGAACTCAAATATGCAAAAGGAATGACACGTAACAGAAGATAGCATCTTCTCTAAAAGGAAAACAGCCCAACAATTCTATATTTCGAAGAGGAGAATCCCACAGACATTGCTACCAATATAGGAAGCTGAGATATTGACAGTATTTTGAAGAATTTTTAATGGAGAACATTATAATAAGAAACTATAATAGAATTTGTGAAGCTTGTATGTATGCACAATTTGTGAAGCTTGTATATATGCACAATTACATATATTTATACACTTAAATCATAGCAATTTGTGTGGAGAGAGGAATAAATAATGCCATTAAGATTAATTCTTCCGAAAACCTTTACACAAACTTGCATTACATCTGTATGGTTATTGCAAGACAGCTAAGAAGTCAGACAATGAGAATTAACGGAGGCATCTACATTTGGACTTCGGCATGCAAATACCCAGTATGAAATCAACCCAAAATACAAAGAATCACAAGTCTTTACTGAAAAAAAAAACCCAATTCAAACACAGAAGGCCTTTCATTGATAGAAATGAAGAAATGGAGATAAGCAGATTTCTTCCTTGGCTCTCATCTCTAGAAGTCTGTAGGTTTGAGTTTTGGGGGTTTTGTGTGTGGTGTGTGTTTTAATGTATTTCAATGAGTTATGGAAATTAAAATACTTCTAAAGATAATTCAAAGGAAGCCAGAATTATCAGAGGCATGTAAATGTGGTAACTCTAAACTCGAAGAGGCAAGCTGCCTCACCCCAACCTGTATGTGCACTGTGTCTACCATTAGCTGGTACTCTAAGATGAGTAACTCTTCACAGCCTTTATTAGAGAATCATTGAATGGTTTCTGTTGGAAGGGACCTAAAAGATAATCCAGTTCCAGCCCCCTGTAATGGTCAGGGACACCTTCTCCTTGATCAGATTGCTCCAAGTCCCACCCAACGTGGCCATGAACACTTCTACAGACAAGGCATCTGCAGCTCTTCTGGGCAACCCGTTCCAGTGCCTCATCACCCTCAGTGTAAAGAATGTATTCCTACCATCTAATTTAAATCTCCTCTCTTTTAGTTTAAAAATGCTACCCCTTGTTCTATCACTGTCTGTCTGCGTAAAAAGTCGCCTTTAGGCATCACCTCTCTCCCTGGAGTTGTCTCTTCTCCACGTTGAACAAATCCAGCTTTCTCAGCCTGTCTCCATAGGAGAGGTGCTTCATCCCTTCGATCATCTCTGTTGTTCTCTAAATTTACTCCAACAGGTCCACCTTTGTCTTGTGCTAAGAACTCCAGAGCTGGATGCAGCACTCCAGGTGGAGTCTCAAGACAGCAGAGCAGAGGGGCAGAATCCCACCCCTTTGGATGCAGCCCAGGGTGTAGTTGGGTTTTCCGGGCTGCAGGAGCACATTGCCAACCCATGTCCAGCTTTTGTCTGCCAGAACCTCCAAGTCCTTCTCAGCAGTGCTGCTCTCAGTGAGTTCCTCTCCCAGTCCGTTCCTGGATCTGGGATTGCCTTGACGCAGGTGCAGCACCCTGTACTCAGACTTGTTGAACTTCATGAGGTTCTCATGGTACCACTTCTCAAGCTTGTCCAGGTCCCTCTCGATGGCATCCCACCCTTCTGTGGCATCAATGGCACTGCTCAGCTTCATGTCATCAGCAAACTTGTTGACGATGAGCATCTAATGTAGGTTTAAGGATTTCTGGTAAGGAGTGAGTAAACTTAATGGTCAAGTTTATACGCTGCTGTCCACTAAGCAAAGGTACTTTGTAAATTCAGGCTTACAGAGATAGAAATTGAGATGTTAGCTGAAGACTTTCTGGAAAGCAAAGCAAAATTTATTTGAAATGCCGTAATTATATAAAATAACACATCCAAACTAAGCTTAGGCTCTGCACAGGCCATCAAATATAAATTAAAAGGTATGAAATGTGATAAAAGTAATAATGCTTGTTAGTTGTATCACTGTGACTATTTCATGTATAGTGTCCAAAGGCATTAAAAATTTTTGGCCAGCTCTAGTGTTTACAAACTGCCTTTTCAATCTTGCAACTGCCTTTTCAATCTTACAAGCAACACTTCTAGACCATGCGAGCTCAATATTTTTCACATGAAATATTAATTTTGTTAATGCTAAAATAATCCTACAACATATAAAAAACCCATGCCCTGTTTCATTGCGCCATAATGTTTATAAATATTCTCCACAGAGAGGACAGAACTTAACTAATTCAAACACAAAGGTGATCACTTTGTAACTTTATGTGGTATCAGACCTCAGTCCCACATTGAATTAACTATTTCCTTGAGAAAAGTCAAGGAAAAAAAGCCCTGTAATACAGAATCTCCTGTGTTACCAAAAGCATTTAATGAGTCGGGCTCCCAGCAGTTTTTGTACTGAAGTCAGCTTGGAGAAAATTCTAATTAGAGATGCAGAATTTCCTCTCATCTCCTTTGCTGCTGAAAACTGGAATACATGAGAGTAAAATGATAGTGACAAAGCTGAACAATGTACTTCAAAGAAAAATGTGTTCCCCTTGTAGATGCGAGATGTTTCAGCTGGGTGATATTCCTTATTTCTAAGGAATTGTGGCGTATGAAGACAGCTGATACCTGCCTGAGGCACAGAGGATTTGCTCGAAAAAGCACATTATACATCCATTCAGCTGCACAGGAGGCAGAGTAATGGAATACCTGTAGCTAAAAGTCTTCAAAAATTCTCTTAACTTTCAACAATTGCAAGAATACTAAGATCCCAAGTTCACAGTTCTACAATCAAGTTGTAGCCTTTGCACTAGAAGAAAGGATAAACACAAGTGGCATGAGGAAGAAGTCACTCCATTTGTGCAAACAGAATCATAAAACATCATTTTCAGGAATATAAAGACAGTGATATGCTCTAAAACATGCACGAAAGGCAGAGTTGTGCTGGGGCTTGTCTGAGACTCACACGTGAACTCCAGCAAGAATTTGTACTACAAGATTTGCAGACTTTGGCTGGAAACACGCCACCACACCTATCCACCCTACACCCATGCCCCAGGATGCTGTCCACTTGAAACCCTTTCAGCAGGTCTTTCATAATGCTTATTATAGTATGTTGGATGCGTAAACAATTGGCACCAAAGGGGTCCTACCCCCTAAGTAAGATAAGTAGCATGACTGAAGCTAAGTCAGAGCTACAAGTGCAGTTCTACCTGTCTCATGTCATCTTAGTACAGGAGTTGGTATGATATGTGAAATTTAGAGGGCGTAAGGGGAAAATCCCAAAGGGAATCCTAATTTTGACTTGTTAACTGTATTTTAATCAAGAAGAATAAACTTCAAGGCAACCCAAGCAGATGAACATTATTATACTTTGCACATGAAAGCTTTAACTAAAACATGGCTGTTTTTATACAAAAATCCTAAACAAACATCTTGTTTATCTTCTCACCAAGGCCAGAAGTACAGAGAGAATAAAAATGTAAGATGAAACCCGAATGTACACTACACAACAGCCCTCTATGCTACCATGAAAAAATATTACCTACCTAAACAAAACACTCTGCTTATTTCCCAATGAAAATGCTTAACACTTTTGTCAGGAAAACAGTCACCATCATTCTGATTCTCTCATTTCCACACTTCATAGATGTCCCAATTCACTACGTGCGTGAATGAAATTCAAGAAGTCACCAATACCCAGGAGTAATTAATTCTTAAAATTAATCACATAAGAAACATTTCTTCAAGCTAAAAGGAATAAACATTTAAAAAGTGAAGGTGCTTGATATTTATTAATCAGAATTCAAGAATTAGAAGAGCCCTAGTTCTGCCTAAGTTCTTAAATTATCTTGTTCACGAGAATGTTTTTTCCCCACTAAGTCATGCAGGTTATCCTTCATAACAGCCCTGCATTTCAGGTTCTTTTACAATAATACAATAACTGTTTCAAAAGCCCCCAAAATATGGAGAGCTTATTTAATCAGAAAGAGTAATTCTTAATGGTGAGAAACCATGACGCAATGCAAAGGACAACAGTGAATTGTCACAGTGCATTTCAAAGGTATGAAGATGTCATTAGCTGAAGAAGGCAAAAATTGTGTCTCCCTTCTGCTGCTGAGGGCTGAAAATGACAGAATCATTTAGGGTGGAAAACACCTCTGAGCTCATCAAGTCCAACCTTTGACCAAACACCACGTTGTCAACTAGACCACAGCCCCAGGTGTCACGTCCAGTTGTTCCTTGAATACCTTCAAGGATGGTGACCATCACCTCCTTGGGCAGCCTGTTCCAATGCTTGACAATCCCTTCAATTAAGAATGCAGGATAACACCTAAGATAAGGATCCTCCCCGGCCCCCTCCCAAAGACAGGGAAACATGAAAGACTTTGTCTCAAAATTACAGCCAGGCATGTGCCTACATGTGATCTACACAGCTACAAACACTAGGTTTTATAGGAACTCCAGGATGGCCTTTCAAAGCACTCTCTTCCCCAACCCACAAACATGGCAATGGGGTGTGGGGGGGAGAATCTGCTTCCAAGGTCCACAATGCAAGGGACTTCACGTGACACAAAGCAAGACTCAAGGCATTCTGCACTGCTCAGTTACATAATATGGCAGAGCCACATGTGAGAATGCCACAACGTCTCGCCCTCCTTCGCCAAGGTCATGTCTGACAAGGGAGCAGAGCCCTGGCCCCTGCCTGGCTCCACCACCTCACACTCCCAACATCTGTGAGCTGGGCTGACAACAGCAGGATGCTGCGGGCACCGGCGACAGAAACCACGTTGCTGATTACCAATCGCTTCCACTACAAAGTCAAATAACTAGATAATTTTAAAAAATGTGGTTGTACAACTGTATTTACAAAGGAAGCCGTGTATGCAGGATAGCATTTCCAGCTGCATTAAAGGAAATGCGCAGTTTGTTCCATTCCAAAGCAAATGTCATGTAAGCTCTTCAGCTTTCATTTGCAAGTCACAGATCGGGCGCAAAATTAAGAAACTGGCATTTTTTTATTTAACCTCCAAAGCGTTCCATTTTGACCAGAAGACCAGCCAAGCAAGTCTTTAAAAAGCAGCAGAGGAATCCAGTCATGGCCACACCCTGCCGTGGTGGGGCTGTGTCTGCTGGCGTTACAAAACCCAGCCAGGTACACAGATACAGTGATCAAGACAGCCCAGCAGGAAAAAGTAGAAATAAACACACACAAAAGTCATACATAGTAGGCATATATAACCCGTCTATATCATACATAGATATAACATGCAACTAAATAAAACAAACCAAAAAACCAGACACTCGAACGGCCCTGGAAAGCGACGCGCCCGTGCGCTCAATTTCACCAGCAGCCTGGCGAGGCCAAAGCCGCATTCGACGCCTCTTAAATTTTTACACGGAGCACGCAACACACGCTGCGACCCCCAGGCGAGGCGCCAGCGCCGCCCTGCCCGCGCCCTACGAGCGCGCGGCGCTGACGCTGCCCGGTGCCGTCCCTCCCTTCCCTTCTCTTCCCGCTGTCCCGGGTACATGCCACACTTCGCTCCTTTTTGCCCCCTCAAAACAGGCAAGTCCCAAGCCGCCTATAACAGCCGGTGCCGTAAAGCGAGGTGCGGGCGGCGCGACAGCCGCGAGGTCCTTAGAGTGAAGATGGCGGCGGGCGAGGCGAAGTCGGTGCTGTTCGTGTGCCTGGGTGAGCGGGGCGAGGCAC
>WBMY01013597.1:140322-174417 GCA_013397315.1 Donacobius atricapilla | reverse complement strand
CGGCGGGGTGGGGCGGGAGCGCGGTGAGGCGAGGGCCGGGACCGGGGGAAGTGCGGCCGGCCCGCCGCCGTCCCGCAGCGTCCCGCCCTCGGACGGTTCCGCGAGTTCACCTTGCTGGGGAGTAGTAGCCAGGAGGGGAGGCAGAGGGCTGAATACACTTGCCCCCGTTCTGTGATAGGAACAACGAGGAAGGGCTGAGCGTAGAGGGGGGCAGAGCCCTGGAACAGGTTGCCTGGGCTGGTCGTGGTCCTTCTCTAGAGACGTTCCAAACCCACTTGGACGCATTCCTGTGTAACCTGCTCTATGTGACCCTGCCTCGACAGGGGGATTGGGCTAGATAATGTTCAGAGGTCCCTTCCAACCCTAACAGTTCTGTGATCCTGTGAAATCAGTCGGAAATAATGAAGGAAGTAAAATGCAGTGTTGATAAATGCAAAGGTTGTGTGTGGGGAAGCACAACACCCAAAGAGGCATAAACCAGCTCTGCCCTAAGGCTGCTGCTTGGGGACAGCACGGAGAGGTGGCTTTGAACAGCTTTCTCAGATGGGTTGTGCAGCACTTAGCATGTGCAAGGGGGAGGCTTGCTGTTGGGAACACCTGAGGTGGGAAAGGGAGAGAAAACCACAAGAACCACTGAAGTTAATGTAAGAGCTGCTGTAAAAAGAAAGAAGGGTAGAACTTTAAGTAAGAAAATTAACTTGGTGGAGGCTGATCTGTTATGAGCTAATCATTAAATTCTTGATCTGGTATGAATATGAGTGAAAAGAATAAGACTTTTTTGAAAGGCTATCAAAATGAAGAAATAGGAAACTATCTTTTACTGATATTTTGTATGTTTAAGTTGTAAATCTTGTCATGCAAAGTCCTAGAAAACAGAAGTGTATTTGGGATCAGAAATCACCTGAATGCTTTTTCTGGAGTGTAGGACAATGAATTACTGGTAAGCAAAATAATTACAACCAATTAATAGCTAACCTGACTACACAGAGTACAGAGCCATGCCCCTTTTGTACATGTTTTCTCTAAACTTCTGCTTTCTTCAGGCATAACAAGCTGGATTTCTCTCTGCTTTGATCTAGGAGGGCTGTTAACATTATCTGCTTCCTAGCCCATATAATCTTACATATGTGCTATGAGTCTCTGGAATTTTGCCAAGCTTGTTGCAAAACCATTCGTTAATGTTTGGCCTTTTTGCTATCTGCTTTTTTGTTGTTGTAATAGGAGACATGCAGATTAGTTGAATAGCAAAATAAGAGTTTAGTTTTGTGAAATACGTTTTGATGCTTACCTTAGAGTGAAATCCACCCCAGTCAATAATCCAGGAAAAACATCCTTTAGTAAGGGATTATCAGTTGCTATGTGTTCAGAAGCTGGTGGTCAGTACAAATGTTTTTCTATAAAAACATTTTAATTAATACAAATCCTCCCTCCCAAACATGATATTTTAAAGGCAGTGGTAATCACCATCCCCGTGTGCTGAAGGGTGAGCCAGTGGAGAAGAAGCCTGGCCTATCTGAACAGGGAGTTCTGGCTGGAACTGAAGGAAGAGAGATTATGACCTTCAGAAGAAGGGGCAGGCAACTCAGAAGGACTAAAGGATGTCATGAGGTTATGCAGGGAGAAAAATTAGAAGGTCCAAACCTCAGCTAGAACATAAAGTGTTTACTGCCATAAATGACAAGAGAAAATACTTCTATAAATACATCAGCAGCAAAAGGAGGGCTAAGTAGAATCTTCATCTTTATTGGATGCAGGATGAAACAGAGACAAGGCCTGAGGAAAATGCTGAGGTGTTTAATGCCTTCTTTGTGTCTGTCTTGAGCACTAAGACCAGTTTGTCTCTGTGTACTGGCTCCCTCAGCTGGAAAACAGGAATGGGGAATAGTATCACAGCTTCATAAAATAAAATCACAGATTCACTAAGGTTGGAAAAGACTTCCAAAATCATCAAGTCCAACCTTTGACCACACACCGGTCAACTAAACCATAGCACTGAGTGCCACATCCAGTTAGTTCTTGAGCACTTCAGAGACATGGACTCCCTCACCCTGCTGGACAGCTCATTTCAATTCTTAACCACCCTTTCAGCGAAAAATTTCCTCCTGCTGTCCGATCTGAATCTCTCCTGATGCAGCTTGAGTCCATTTCCTCTTTTTCTATTACGAGTGGCCTGGGAAGAGACCAACTCCCACGCGTCTGCTGTCTCATTTCAGGTATTGTAGAGAGCAGTAAGGTCTCCCTGAGCCTCCTTTCCTCCAGCTTAAACAAGCCCACTTCCCTCAGCTGCTTCTCACAGGGCTTGTGTTCCAGACCCTTCACCAGCCTTGGTGCCCTTCTCTGGACACACTCCAGCACCTCAAGGTCTTGTAGTGAGGGGCCAGAACTGAACGTAAGGTTCAAGGTGTGGCCTCACTAGTACTGAGTACAGGGGGACAATCGCTGCCTTGGTCCTGCTGGCCACACTATTGCTGGTACAGGCCAGGATGTCACTGGCCTCCTTGGCCACATGGGCACACTGCTGTCAGCTGGGTGCCAACCAGCGGCTGCAGGTCCTTTTCTGCCAGGCTGCTTTCCAGACGTGTTTCCTGCACTGAGGGAGTTGCTGGAAGTGCTCACTGAGCCACTTTCAATCATTTACCATCAGTCCTGGTCAGCTGGGGAGATCATGGTTGACTGGAGGTTGGCAAATGTGACACTCACCTACAAGAAGGTTTGAAAGAATGACCTGGGGAACTGTAGGCCTGCCAGCCTGATGTTGGTGCCAGGGAAGGTCATGGCGGGTCATCGTAAGTGCCATCATGTGCCGGCACAGGACAACCAGACCATCAGGCCCAGCCAGGATGGGTTTAGGAAAGGCAGGTCTTGCTTGAATGGCCAGGTGACTTGCGTAGTGGATGAGAAAAAGAGGCTTGTTGTCTACCTGGACTTCACTGTAACCTTTAACACCATTTGCCACAACATTCTCCTGGAAAAACTGGGCTCGGATGGGTGTGCTGTTTCCTGGGTAAAAAACTGGATGTGTGGGCCCAGAGTAGTAGTGAATGGATTTACACCCAGCTGACAGCAGGTCATGAGTAGTGCTTCCCCAGGGCTCAGTCCTGTTTAATGTCTTAATAAGTAATCTGGACATGGGGATTGAAGGCGGCTGTAGTCAGGTCACAGACATCACCAAGTTGGGTGGGAGTGTTGGTCTGCTGGAGAGTGGAAAGGCTCTGCAGACAGAGCTGGACTGGCTCGGTTGGATCCAACAAGATGAAGTTCAGCAAGACCACGTTCCAAGTCCTGCGCTTGGGTAACCACAACCCCCTGCAGTGCTACAGGCTGGGGGCAGAGTGGCTGGAAAGGTGCTCAGAGGAAGAGGACCTGGGGGTGCTGGTGACAGCAGC
This sequence comes from Donacobius atricapilla, assembly GCA_013397315.1. Lineage (NCBI taxonomy): Eukaryota > Metazoa > Chordata > Aves > Passeriformes > Mimidae > Donacobius > Donacobius atricapilla. The sequence continues at coordinate 171,031 of WBMY01013597.1, read as the reverse complement.
TGAACATGAGCCAGCTGTGCCCAGGTGGCCAAGGAGGCCAGTGACATCCTGGCCTGTACCAGCAATAGTGTGGCCAGCAGGACCAGGGCAGGGATTGTACCCCTGTACTCGGCAGGTGAGGCTGCATCTCAAGTGCTGTGTTTCAGTTCTGAGCCCCTCAATCTGGAAAAATATGGAAGTGCTGGAGTGTGTCCAGAGAAGGGCAGCAAAGCTGGTGAAGGGTCTGGAGCACAAGTCTGATGAGGGGTGGCTATGGGAGCTGAGGTTGTTTAGCCTGGAGAGAAGGAGGTTCAGGAAGGACTGTACCACTCACTGCATTACCTGTAATAGGTTAATAGAGACAAGATGAGAGGAAACGGCCCTAAGTTGCACCAGGGAAGGTTTAAATTGGGTTTTAGGAAAAGTTTCATCACAAAGGGGTTGTCAGGCTTTGGAAGGGGCTGCCTAGAGGAATAGTTGAGGCTCCATAGATATTTAACAGACATGTAGACATGGTGCTTAAGGACATGAGTTAGTTCTGGACTTGGCGGGACTGGGTTAACAGTCAGATGTATTCTCCAGGGTCTTTTCCAAGCTAAACTAGTCTATGATTTTGTGAAACAGTTCATATTGTGTGGGTTTGTAAGCCTACAATGGTGATTTGCACTATAACAAGGTTCTAATGCAGGAGCTCCTTTTAGTGTAACATAATATAATATTTATATTAATTAATTATTAGGCCTGAGGAAAGGGTGGACAAGTACCAATCAGTACCAATGTTAATAGGATGGATTGTTTTAATCAAATGTTGTAAATAGCTTTTAAATTTCCTCTTCTGTGTTACTGGGTTATGAAAAAAGACAGCGGTATGTGGTGTGAAAAGCCAATTGGCATGATAAGCACTTCTTTTTGTTCCAGTGAAATATGCCCTCAGTCAAATTTTGTAGGCAACTTGTTTCTTGTTACTGCTTTAAGTTTGCTTTTTTTTTTTTTGGTTATTTCTTAAGAGTGATACCTTTTTCCTCCTAAATTTTACTAGGAATAATAGCTGAGATTATTGCTGAAATGAGTACTAAACAGATTTCCAGAACTGCCTTTAATTGTAGTGTTTTTTGCTGGTTAATGCAGTAGACTAATTCTAAAGTTTGCCAAATCTAGTGAGAGTGGATTCTAGAAAGGACACTTCATGAAAAACTACATTCTCTTTCTGCATAGTTTGAAAGAAACCTATTACTGAAATATCTATTGATTGTGTTCTTCATAATGAAATAAGCAGATAGTCATAACACAACAAAATACGATCTAGTTAATGTGATACGTGGTGGACATGTGGATACATTAATGATAAGGGTTTCTCATCACTGAGAAGTAATTGAAATACCCAGCAACATATGTAATTACAGCATATGAAAAGACACCAGATTTTTTTTTTTCATTTAAGCAAAGAAATAATTAAAAGTGGAGGTGAATCAAAGTGCATTTTTCTCACTTTACTCTTAAGTAGCTCATGTAATTAATAGATAAGCTCCAGAAATGGCCTTAATATGATGCTGCATTATATAAGTCTGCCTCCTGGTCTGATGACTTCTCCCCACTGTAACACAAGCTGACTGGGCATCTTAGACCAGGCACTGGCTTTCTGATCTTCTCCAGAGATGGAGGAGCAGTTGTAAGATGGGGGTACTGTTGAGCATAGTGGGTTTGACTAGGTCTTCAGAAGATTAATGCCTGTTATGAATCACTGAGTACAAGTATTGTCCCCAGGGATGTAGACTGCATAAAATATTTGGTTTATGCCATTTCTGAAATGGCAACTACCTTAGTGGGTATCAGGACATTAGATGACTGTTACAGAGAGATTTGAATCTCCTGTTTCACTTGTCACAATTCATTGTATATGTTTAGATGCAGGCAAATACAGTGTTTCATGGGACAGAATACTGTTTATAGCTATTTATAATACTATTTTTAGCAGAACGGGAAAGCACTAGGATGGGTAAGACATTGAAGAAGTCATGAAAACAGTTGCTTTAATGAGGATTCTTGGCAAGTTGACAAAAAGAAATGATTTATTTTTTTAATAAAGAAGATAATGTTAGATACATGTAAGGAAAGTTACCTTTCTTCTGTGTAGTGTTGGTAATACAGCTGGAAGAATGCAGTGTCTTAATTAATTTATGTTTCAAAATGATGCAGAAGTACTAGAGAGTTGAAAGCATGGTTGAAAAAGTAATCTTGGAATTGAAAAACAAGATCTATGCTTAAGACATGTTAAGGCTCTGATTGTTGAGACTAGGTGCTTATGTGTTGAACACTTGTGTTTTCCTGATGAACCTTTAGGTTTATTAGAAAAGCGTGATGTACCAGCAGTTGAATAATTCAGGATAATTATTCTTGCTGCAAGGAAAGTTTTTTGAGACATACACACGAATGCACCAGGGAATCTGAAATAAAATCTGTGCCTCGAATGGTTCCTCACAAAAGTAATTGAATGCTGAGTGTGACAAGATGGAAAGAGCTAGGACTTGTGATGAAGTCCTGACAGGAATTTGCGTACAGAATGGAATAAAGTCAGTGGTCAATTTTAAACACTTGTGAAGGAGACCTGATGAATGATGCAAATAATGCAAGGAAGCATTATTCCAGTCACTTGGATGAAGTGACCATTCATGGAAACATAAGTAAAATAAAAATCAGGTTTTTGCATGTGAGAGGATGAAAGCTAGTAAAACTTTTGTTAGGAACAGACAGAAAAAGAAAGGAACAAGAGAAAAGACTTTGCATCTGTTTGCATTTGGGGAAGCTCTGAAAGTAGGGGGCTGAATAAGGAACAGTTAAGATACAAAACCAATTGAGAGAATAAATGATTCAATCAGCATACTCAGAGATGGGCAATGGAACTGAGCATGAAAAAGATTCAAGTTGTTTCTTGTGCCAGTAGAAGGAGTTTATATTTGTGTCTGGGAGTGGGTCAAAGATTAGTGCAGAGACCAGAGTAAGAGCTCAAAGAATTAGGTGTTGGCTTAGGTCACTGTCACTGGAGACCTTGTGATCAGAAAATGAATGAAAAGGCATGACTTCTTAAAAGTGACTGACAAATGGTTCCAGTACTGTTTCTGTGATTGAAATCACTTGTCCTTGAATCATCATATTTGGAGATGTTTGTAGGATTAATCTCAGTAGGTGGACTCTAGGTACCTTGGGCACTAGTTTTCTGTGATTGAAAATGTCCCTACAACTTAAAGAACTTGATATGCAAAAAAGTGGAGAAGATGGAGATTTTTAGAACTTGAATACTGCTACCTTTGACATAAAGCCAGCATGATCAGATCAGTTGGAAGTACAACAAAAGAGGAAAGGAACAACAGAAGAGGCTAGGTAGTGAAGATAATGTGTAGATAACATTTAAGGAAAAGAATGTTTCTGGTCCAAGGAGGAAGGTAATTGCCCTAAGATTCTTTTTGTAAAATTTCCCCATTCACTCTCCAAATATGTCTGTCAATCCATAACTTATGAAATGCTGTACATGTGTGAGTAACCTCAGCAAAGCCTGGAATGACCACTGTGGGATGTAAAACTGTATCTGAAATGGATAGATACTAGTGAGAAAAGTGATAGGAAAACAAGGATTAAGTTTGCATATGTTAGTGGGATAAGATAAGGCTTTACATCAATCTTGAGATGAATAACAGTTGCAAGGGGTAGCACGGGTAAAAGTTCTTTAGGATGAAAATAATATTGCAGAGTATATGGGGAAAAGAGCTTTTGGTGATTCAGTTCTTGATTCTGTCTGTAGTTCCCAAGAATAGGTTTGAATGCTGGTTGAAGTTCCCTAACAGTGTTAATACCTCTGCTAATATCTGGACTGTGTCATCAGGGCAGACATTAATTTTTAAGTCACAAACTGGGTTAAGTTTTGGTTTAAAAAATGATACAATTGAAGTTTCTAGTTACTGCTAGAAGTGGTAGTTAATATGTTTAATCAGGGGTGATCACGGTGCTGTTCATTATGGTATTTTATATGATACCATTAAAGATTATATTTATGGCATTTATTTTAAGAGGTGAGCAAGCTGTAGAAGAGTGAAAATTTGGAACAAGTTCAATCCATGTAAAGCAGAAGGCTAAACAAATGGAAAAAGCCATGAGGGATTTATTTCAAAACCACCATTTTGAAATTCTGGGAGCTAGTTAATGAATTACTAGGTCCAAGACTATTAATCATTGTTTTTTACTGAAATGTTGAGTGTAGTAGTGAAAGTTACTGTTCATCCCACAGTGTGGGATTATTCATGCAGAGAAGAAATTTTGTTCAGGATGAAATGGATGGCTTCAACAGCTGGTATAATGGAAATAAAATGTAATAGTTTAGAAAGAAAGACTTAAACATCACCTATTTTAAGTTACAAAGAAAGAGAGGTAACAGACAAATTAGGAGTAGGGGGTTGTAATCATAAATTTGATACTCGTGAATGAGTGAAAGGTGATTGTAGAAATTCTTAGGTTATTTTCAAAAACACTAAGTACAGACTTTTTAATTTAAAAAGCAAATTGGAACAAACTTTTCCTACTTCTTTTCTCTCTTAACCACATAGGGAGCCCCAAATTTTCTTGCCTTTTTTATTTTTTTCCAAGACTGATTTCATTTCTGTGCATGAAATAAACTAATTCAAACAATGGAATTAGGATGTTTTGTCCTGGAAGATCATCTGACATCAGAACTCAATGTTTTGGCAAGATCAGGTTTTCAATGGGTAGCCTGTTCCTTTTGCCATTTAGTTGATGTTCCCAAAATCTTTGACAGTCATTTTGTGTTGCTTCAGACCTCCACTTCCCTCTTTGTGATTTTTATAGTTGCTGTGTGACAGCGAGTTATTAAATGCCCAGGTCGTAGCAGCTTCTCTCTTTAGCACTGAAGTGTATCTACCTTGGTGTTTTGTTTGAAAACGAGATTAGGTGCTTCATGTGAAAATTCCCTTTTGCTGATAAAAATTTAGCTTTGTTCATTGGCATTTTTTTTCTTTTTGTGGTTTGAGATTTGGAAAGAATTTAATCACTAGTAGGAGAGTGATTTATTTAAGGGTACAGAGATGAGTTTTGCCATTTTTGGTATTCTATACTTATCTGCTCAAAAGTCAGAGATGAGCAAAGTTACACATTTTGTTTGATGGGAACTGAAGATTTGTGTGTATGAGTTACTGCCATCTGTGTGACATATCAAATATTATGAATATCCATCTAGTTACTGAAAACTTCAGAAGGATGAAAAGGTACAAAGAGCTGAAGTAATAGTTGAATAGGCTTTTTGTTGAGACATTTCATTCTTTTCAAATACGAATTTCTGCACGCATTTTTAAGAGGTCTGTCATAGATTATTACAATTGTAGTTACAGTTTCAGAACAAATATGCTGTAGATCCATTATTTTTAGTTTTTAATGGGGCTGAAATGCATTATTGAAATAGGTTCGTTTTGAAAATAGGGTCAGATCAAGTGGCTAGGGCAATTGAAGGCCATTGGAAGGGAAGATTATTTAGGTATTTGTATAAATATCTTAACTATTTGTTGGCTGATTGACAGCACTTAAGCTTTGCCATGTGTTAGGTTTTGTTCCTAATTCTCCTTATTTTTGGTCAAAAAAAAATTGGATTTTTTTTCCTGTGATGTTTTTAGAGCTTGTGTAATTGAATTCAATATTTGGGGGCTAGAATTAGTTTCTGGATGCTGCTCTTGATGAGGGCTCAGTTTGACCTGCAATGACTTGACTTCAGTGACCAACAGCATTTTTACTACAGGTTGTTCAGGCTTTTCACTACATTTTCACAATGGTGGTGGCTGTGTTTTGGACTTACTCAAGAGACCGGTGGATAGTGTAGAATCCTAGTAGAATTTGGGTGGGAGGGGACCATCAGCTAGGTCATCTCATCTAGTTGCAATGTCCTGCCATAAGCAGAGACACCATCCTCTAGACCAGGTTGCTCAAAACCCCATCCGGCCTGGTCTTGAACATTTCCAGGGATGGGACACCACAGTTTCTCTGGGCAACCTGTTCCAATGTCTCAAAACCCTCACTGTAAAAAAAAAAACAACTTGTTTATGTCCAATACAAGTGTTCTCCATTTCTGTTTAAAATCATTGCCACTACAGCCCCCTTTATATATAGAAAGGTTGCAGTAAGATCTGATCTCCCCAGTCCTTTTCTTCTTCAGACTGCACAACCTCAGTTCTCACTCAGAGGTGCTCAGCCCCCTGGTCATCTTTGTATCCCTCCTTTGGACACACTCCAACAGCTCCATGTCTTTCTTGTGCTGGGTGCCCCAGAACTGGATGCATTAGTCCAGGAGGGGTCCCATGAGAGCTGAGTAGAGGGGCAGAATCCCTTCCCTCAACTGCTGGCCATGCTGCTTGTGATACAGCCAAGGATATGATTGGCTTTCTGGGCTGCAGGTGCACTCTGCTGGCTCTTATCTATCTTTTCACCCACCAGTGTCCCCAAGTCCTCCACCGGGCTCCTCTCAGTCCCTTCATGCCACAGTCTGTACTGATCTTGGAGATTGCCCCAACCCAGGTGCAGGACTCTGGCTTCTCACATACACAGTTTGCATTCTATCTGAGTAAATAAAAATCTTTAATCTGATCTGGGCTGAAAAATCCACACAATTACTGTTTTTTTTGTTTTCAGTAGTCTGAAAATTCACTTGAATCTCTTGTTTCTATAGGAAACATCTGTCGCTCTCCAATAGCTGAAGCCGTTTTCAGAAAACTTGTAACTGATGAAAAGCTTGAACATAAGGTAAGCTACTGGTTTCTGTTCCAAGAAATAACTGTCTCATAGCCAGTTAGAAATACAAGCAGTGAGGAAAGAAACATAAAAATAATAATTTGTTTTTCTGTAGTGGAGGATAGACAGTGCAGCAACATCTGCCTATGAAATAGGAAGCCCGCCTGACTATCGAGGACAGAATTGCATGAAGAAGCATGGCATTACCATGAATCATATTGCCAGGCAGGTACTGTACCTTAATTTTTTAAAAATCTGTGTATATATTTGTTTTGTTGTTGCAGTGGAGGACAGACAGTGCCGCTGTTTCAGACTGGAACGTGGGGCGCTTCCCAGACTCAAGGGCTTTAGGTTGTCTAAGACATCATGGCATTGAGACAGCCCATAAAGCACGACAGGTAGAAGGGAGTATATTTTCTTCCTTATTCATATCCATGCCCTAACCATTGCAATCACAGAAGTCATTTGACCAATGCATGGTTAAGCATCAAGTAGTAAATACTCTGTGCAGTTTTTTAAAGTACTCCAAAGTGGTTTAACTCTTTTAGTTGAGCTTAATGAGTTTTTTGTTACGAAGGTTCATTGGAAGTATAACTGGAAAGCATTGAATCAGTTTCTGCATTACAGAAGACTCCTGCCTCCAAATGTTTAGTATTTTGAGCATTTTTAAAATACTTTTTAGAAATGGACTTACTCTAGTAATCTGTGATGCATCCTTCAGCAAAGAATTGTATATATATTCAGCAAAAAGAAGTAGAATACCTCTTCATCACAAAAAGTTTCTCTGCTTGCATGTAGATCTAAAAATGTCTGGAGTGCTAAATTAGAATGAAAGCACGCAAACCCAAGATTAGTAGCACAGTTGGTGGTAACTTCAGAGGAAAACATACCCTTGAAGCATTCTTTAGTCAAAAGCAGGTTTGCCACTCAGTGAAATCCTCTAAGTTTTACCTCAACTCGTATCTGTTTTCATTAACCAAAGAACATGTACTTCCATACTGCATTCCAAAGAGATTGGAAGTAAATGTGTCTGCATCTATTTAAATCATTCAGACTCTCATATAAATGCACATAATTTACTTCAGTTAACTGTTCTCTGGATATAAGATATTCCTTCAGGGCTTGACCTTTACTTAGTTTGAGTTTGCGCCACTAGTTTTTGTATTGACAAAAAGATCAAGTAGTCTTGTTATTATCTTACATTTCTGTTCCCTTCAGAATTTTTCTAGACCTCACTGAGGTCATATTTACTTTCTTCACTTTTCAAAGACTACACGTTTAGTTTTTTGACTTTCAAAAATAAATTCTCTCAATTAGTCAATTGCCCTCTGCTGACCTCTTTTGATGTTAATCTCTGTTTATATGAAGCAGAATTAAGCGCAGCACCACTTCTAATTTTTCAATAATTTACCATTAGAATAATTACTAAAAAAGCCTGTTGTGATCTTTTCCTGTTACAACGTCTGGATTTACTGTTTATCAGTGTTTGCAAACACCATTCTTTGTCAATATACAAGCTAAATGGTACTGCAATTATTCAGTCATTGTTTCAGTCATCACAGTAGTGTGCCGTGTTTGTTTTAGAAGCTATGCCTTGGAAACTTGAGAACTGTTCTTCTAGGTATTCCTAGAGTGGCTTATTAGCAGTTAAATTAAAGCAAAGGACCCAAACCAAGTTGATCCCTCTGTCTTGAAGCAAATCTATGCATCCTCCTTTGGCAGAGAAGGAATGAAAACACTTTAATGAAGACATTTGCTTATACATTCTGGCAATTGAAGAGATTTTTCAATCAGAAGACCTGAAAATGTTACATATACAGGGAGAGAAAAAATGAGGCAATTGAAATTAAAGACTAACAGGATGAAAATTTGTCTAAATCATTCCAGTCCGCACAGTTTCTTTTGTAAAGAAAGTCTTCAAATCCCTGAACTACAGGTAACTGTTTATTTTGCACTGATGTTAATAATTTAACTCCAAATTAGGGTTTTTTTCCCTAAACTTCTGTCACATGGTCTCTGCTGATTCTGTTGATTCTCTGAACTGCAGACCTGATATGGTCTTGTGGTACTTCTGAAAAAAGAGGTACTTGACAATGTAGAATAGGACTTTTCAGAGTGGTCAGATTAGTACAAGTGGAACTGTATTTTTTTCACTGTTAGAGACAAACGTAAGGATAGAATTTTGTGTGACACTTGTTTCAGAACAGATTAAGGAAGATTTAATACAGAAGCTGCAGAACTAGAGAGTAGGGATTTATCTTCTGTTGCCTTCAAAGTACTGTCATAACTATCTTGTCCAATTATCCTCGTCAGTCCTGTGGAAAACTGTTACCCACCCAGTGAAAGACACCTTCTCTCATATAATTTTTTGCATAATTATGATAATCCTGAATTTTAGCCTTTTTTTTTTAATTCAGTACTACAAGAATGGTTTATGTAAAAGAGAATATTAAATTGGTCATGTCCTACCCTAATATACAGTGATACTCTAAGTTAAAAGTCAAGTATAAAAATAAATATATATATTTATATATAAAAGTTGTTACCATTTTAGTTAATGGTAGGTTGCTGTATGAAATCCTTTAAGCTCTTATTCTTCATGCACAAACCAGAGGGATTTTAATCATTTTCACTTTTGTTCATGCTGAGGCAAAAATTGATTTTAGTATGACTCATACCATGCATTTGCCTTAAATATGAAATGGAGATTAGAAGAAGGTTGTATTAAGCACTGTTTCACAACTGGATAAATTTGAGGATTACTCCCTCTCTGTGGGTTTCAGACAGAGAAATTGAGATTTCCCTTCTGTAAATAAAGGGAAATGTTTCACTAATAATTTAATAATTGTTTTATGCATTTTTAAATGTAAAGTTACTGTTAACTGTGTAGTTGTATCCAAAGTTGACTACTTGAACTCTCCACTACATTTCTCAAAATGTACCTCAATTTTGATGTCCTTGTTTTCATCCCCCAAAGTACTAGTTTTAGTAGTTTTGAGGAGTACCTTCAATTCACTGTAGTTTGCTCAATGAAAGCTTTTTTTTTTTATTCTGACTGTGTTAGGGCTTAAAAGCACAAGCCAAATTGTAACCTTGGTTTTAGGGCTGCATTTGCAACTGTCTTAGTGCTCGTCATAGGGTAATAACTGTCACATTGTCAGGTGTTCCTAGTTTATTCTTCCATTTGTCTGTACAACAAAGCAATCTGTGCCCTCATATTTTCACAGGGGCAAGTGTTCAGCCACGTAGGGGAATCAGAAGCAGCTTGTAGAAGTCCTGATTATATTTGCCAGGAAGACAGAGCTATTTCCACTGCAAAAATATTTTCATAGGTCAGAGATATTGCATGAATACACCAAATATTTTTACAGTGAAAATAAGCAAGTCTGCATTAGTTTTCATATTAACGCGTTCTTTTCACGTGCACGCCTGACATACCTCACCTCTTCAGTTCTCTTGGTGTGTAATCTTTCATTTATGGCTTTATTCTGATGATAATGTCTGTCTGTCTTTTGTTACTCCCTGTTATGGGAGCTTAATCAGTACCTATTTGCTGTTTGCACAAAAAAAATAGTGGCTGTTTTGCCATCTAAACCTTTTTTTTAATGCATAAATATTTTTTTACAAGTCAAAACTCTGACTTACAGGATAATGTGTTTTGCCTTTTGGCTGTTTACTTGCTTACTCACTTTTCTAGCCCATCCTTTGTAGGGATGCCTGCCAGAAAAACCTGTTCTGAACGACCTTTCCAAGTTTATTGGTTATGATGCTTCACACAGGGTCCAGTTCATGAAAGGCAGTCTTAAAGTGAACTCTGATATTAAAGATTTTATTCCATTTCTTCATCCTCATTATGGACACCAGGTTCAGATATCTTACACCAGCATTGTGGGCATGGTCTGGGAAGATTTTACCCTAAATTATGGCTTAAATGTAAACTGAAATAAAATGACAACTGGCAAACATCTGCAGCTATCCTTATAACAAGAAGATGACATTAGTATTTAAGTCACTGGTTTATCTGCTGTGTTTGCCTACATGACTGTGAACTCAGAATCTCTGAATTTAATTGATATTCATGTTTAGGAGTCAATAAATTACAAGAAAGAAAAAGAACAGATGATATGACGGTAGGAAGATGTACAATAGATCTCAGATTTTTTCACATCATGCTACAAATTTTGTGAATTTACATGGTCTAAAATACTGTAGATGCATTTGTTTTTAAGAGATTGTAACTTAGACCATCATTCTTCAGCTTTAAGTTTTGCTTGGTATCTTTTATTGTGTAGTGGCAGATTACTAGATTGTAAGTGTTGCAATTGATTCCCGTTTATGTACATTTTTGTTGTCCTATCAAGAAAGTAATTTTGCTGTTTTATTCTTAACCATTTTTATTGCATGGTTCCCATGATTGGAAATTGCTTTAGTTTTAGGAGTTAAAAAGTACTAGAAATATTGCTTTTAATGATGTTCTAAGTTGATACATGAGATGTAAAAGAAAAAAAAAATAGAAAAGATTGATTGAATAACTGACTTGTTTTTTTTTGTGTGGAATATTTGCAGAAATGGATAAATAATTGTGGTAGAGTATATTTAAAATGTTGTGAGTTACTGTAAAATTCGATGAAGGTGCAGTTCTAGTCTTTCCACCTGTGTCTTTTTTAATAAATCATAGCTACAGAATTTGAAAACACTTTTTTCCCCTTTTTATTAATCAAAAGCAGTTTGTAAGCTAAAGCACCTATTTTTACTTCTAGATTACGAAAGAGGATTTCCAGACCTTTGATCATATACTTTGTATGGATGAGAGCAATCTAAGGTAATGTATGCAGAAATTGAACAAATTCATATGGATTACTTGTAGTGATGTCTCATAAGTCACTTTGAAGACAGATGTCACATTTTACTGCTTAGCTTGTGTTGGGATTTCTTTGTTTGGGTTTTTTTCTTTACATGTGTGTGAATGATGTGCTAATGGATGGATTCTTCACTTCTAATAAGTTTAATGAGCCAGAACTCAATGGTTTATTTGTGTGATATGTGCCTCTCAAGGATTAAGAACATGGTAATTTAGTTACTTTGTGCTCTATACAGCTGATGCCTGTATAATTAAGAATGAGGGTGTACTTACTGACTTGATTGAAGTGATCAGTTTTTCTAATTGCATGGCAGTTAAAAGACAAACTGGAAACTTGGAAAGGATTAAATATGGTGCAGGTTTTTTTACTTTTTTTGTAGGAAGAGAGGGAGTTCAGAAAGAAGCAAAGTTGTTAGCTTGGGGAAGTCTTGTTTTATTGTTAGCTGTGCTCTAGTTCAGCACACTTTAGAAAGATCTGGTTAAGTAGCTGGCTGGTGTAAAAGTTTGGATATCACTAGCAAAGTTTCTACTCAATTACATACATATTGAGGATTAGGCAGCTGAATTTAATAAACTACAAGTGTCAAAGTGCTTGTAAGGGCTATTGTCAAGTCAGTTTAAAAGGGCCCAAACCAAACCCCCACAACCAACAACTAAACCTCATTAAAGACCCTATTAGTAGCACATAGTCTTCTAGAAGCAGCACCACTTACCTCAAATAAGTATGATTTTGTTGAATTTTCTAGAATGTCTTGAATAACCTTTCTTCCACAGCCTCCCATGAATGAAGGGTGTGTAACACTTGGGTTGATTGCAGTGTCTCAGACAATGACGTGACAAGGCTTCCTTCTATTTTCACTTGAATTCTTAAACAGAAATTTGAATTAACAATTTATGATATGAGCTCTAGAGCGCAAGAAATGTCAGAACAGGGATATTGCTGCTGCTGTGCTAAAGTTTTGCCTTTAGCTTTCACTGAGTTCAACCATTTTGCTTAGGAATGCTTATTTGTAGCTCTAAGAGGGCAAGCTGATTCCAGGTGTAAATTGAATGCCTATCATACCGGAAAAGGAAGATTTGGGACGTGTCTTTCTTTAGTACCAGCACCATCTTGACCCTCTCCCGTTTTTTAAGTGGTATGCCAAAAACCTTTAAGAAGATGGTCTAACATTTTTTTAATAATAAAAATGTAAATAATAATAAAATGTAAATTCAAGCAATAACTTGATAGAGGATCTCTGATTTTTCCTCAGGCAAAACCAGTACTGTGGTCTCACTGCTATTTTTAAACTATCTGAAATTAATTTCTTAATCAGAATTAATAATTAGAATTTAATTTCTTAAAACTGATATGGTTGTGACTAAGTATTCACAAGGGGTTTCTTTGCCTTTTTAAATGGTGAGTAAGTAAAATGATGATTTCGTATGGAGATGTGTAATATTAAAAGAATTCAGCATGTTCTGGGAGTTCATTGTGAAGATGATGGTACTGAGCTGCTTTTAATCTGAAGATGATGAGAGGTGCATTTTAAGTGGCTTTGGGCTAACAGATGAACATTTTTAAGCAAATAGGGAAAATGCCATCTCAAAACCAGAATGTTTTATCAATGAGAGGCAATGTAGAAGGAAGAAGATGTGACAACTGGTGAAATGCTACATTCTATCATAAGGAAAACAGATGTAGCTCACTGATTTACCATTTTCTGTTAATTAAATGTGGTAGGATTTCACATGAACTGGAGCATACCAATCTGGAATAGTGCCTTTAAGCAGTTAAGAGAATCTTACTTATACTTCTGGATAAATACCTGGATAAGTTCCATTGTTTTTTGTTAAATACAAGCTAAGGGTAAATGTTGAAAGTACTAATGATTGATTTGAGGAAGAACTTGATGAACTCACTGTTACGAAGTTTTTTTAAGCTGTGGGTCAATTGCCTCACTGCATGTTTATGCTCTGAATTCAGTTTATGTCTTCCACATTCAATTAAAAAAGACCCCACATAACAAGAAAAACAAAAACAAGGAGCAGCATAAAGTCCACAGGATTGATGGAGTCCAGACACGTTATTTGCCTGTGTTGTCTAGAAATAGTCATGAACATCTCATACAGGTGCCAAAATTCTGAAGGAAAATTCAGGTGAAATTTTCATTTTCTCTTTTGCAGAGATTTGAACAGGAAAAGCAACCAAGTTAAAGACTGCAAGGCCAAAATTGAGCTACTTGGAACTTATGATCCACAGAAACAGCTCATCATTGAAGATCCTTACTATGTACGTGTGAGAAATTCTTTGAGTGTCTTGATTAAAAATTGTGTGAGTGCAGTATATAATACTTCTAGATGCCACAGTTGGCATGTGATACATAATCTGATGTTACACAAAGTGAAGTGTAGTTTTTTTTAATGACTTAAGAAAACTATGTATTACTGGGATAGGAAAGGGAAATGTTATTATGCTTATTATAGTTCTTTAAATTTAAATAATGCAGTGCACCTATATTTTCAATATTTGGGTGGAACCTTGTTTGATCAGCATCCTTGCAAAGAGGATGTGATCAGGTAAGTTAGAGACAAAGCCATTGACACAGGTTGTCAAAAAAGTTGGATAATACAAGCCAAGAGCAAGAAATTAGACGTATATTCTTCAGTTTAGGAAACAGAAGTGGATGAAGATGCAGTAGGGTTCTACAAAATCTTGGTGTCATGGAGAAAGCTGAATAAGGAATTTGCTATTCATTACCCAGGAAGTAGAGAATATCAAATTATATTAGTGGGAAGCAGGTTCATAACAAAAAAGGGGGTTGTTTGGGGTTTTTTGTTTCCATACTTCATTAAACTGTGAAGCTCAACATGACAGGTTAGTGTGAACATAAAAACAAAAAGACTTAACAAGGCTCAAAAGTGAGTGGAAGAAATATGTGAAGGAAAGTCATGCAAAGGACTGTTGAGTACAAAGTCACAGAGTTTGTCTGTGGAAATTCCTGAGCTCAGATTAGAGAGAAATATGCCAAAGGTATCACCAAGTATTTGTACTGTTTATATTTTTCCCTAATTTCTGGTTTTTGCCATTACTGTCACTGTAGAACCAGTCTGCGATTTGTATTTGCTCTTTAGCCAGTACTGTTATTCTTACAGTCTTTTTCCTCTTTTCTCTTCTAGGGGAACGAAAAGGACTTTGAAACAGTTTACGAGCAGTGTCTTAGATGCTGTAAAGCATTTTTGGAGAAGTATCATTAATGCTTCATCATACAACTTCTATGAGAAAATAATTAGCTTCTCCTGAAATATGTAAAGTTTACTTGATTGATGTATTTAAATTGTAAAATTATGCCTCTACATTCAATACTTGCTCAGTTTAATTTTGTATTTTAGCTGTTCTGTCATCTAATGAAAAAATACAGAAGGGTTTTAATTGGATTACATGATCAACCATTTTGTCACACATCAATGTAGTCATAAAGTATATCATTCAGGATAAATTTTTCTGTAAACTCTTCCAGTGCTTTCTCACAAGCACTGGAAAAGTAACCCCTTGCTTCTTTGTATGTAATGCTAACTGAACTGAGGTCTTGTCTTTCCATCCTCAGTGAGTTGATTTCAGTCAACTTTCAGTGGTAGTCTGTGAGATAATAATTGATGTGCCACTGAGGTGTGTCATCCCAGTATCATTAGGCAGCCTTTGGATGGAAGCTGTAAAAGATCTGCTGCCTGATAGAAGTGGCTAAGTCTTCCTTTGGTCTTCTGGTCAGTTCCTAGAACACTGACACAAACACATGTAATACAGCATTTACTTTGAGGAGAAAACAGCCCAGCTCTAAAAGCTGAAATGTGGAATCACATTTTGTATCTCACAGTAGTAAAATACTCAAGTCCATGCAATACAATGGATGAGAAATTTGCTGTAATCCCAGTTCCTACATGAGGGTCAGACAGTATTTCCATATTTACTCAGGAGAACGTACAGCCTGTCAAGTGTTCTTTGAGAGTATAGTTCAGTGTAAAGACAGTCCATCTGTAATACAGTACTAAGTTAGCAGAAGGCCAGTAATTAGACAATTCTGCTCTTGGACAAAATATGAATGCTTTGTAAAAGCCTATGCCTGCTTTTCTGAACATTACCCTTCCTGTCTGCCTTGGATGTGTAGATGTACTGAGATCAGTAATATAAGTGATATCATGAGGATTTTCCCGTTTAAAATATTCTCAACATTGGTATGAACTAGCATTACCACATTATCTGTAAAACTGGATCTATAAATTTTTTTTCTTATTTAGCCTTGTTTTTGTCTCTTGCTGCTTTCCAAACTTGTAGTCTCTGTACTTGTCACCTGCTCAACCTTCTGGGAGAGAGATGGATTTCAACAGAAGATCCTGTTATTCTTGGGGAGGTTGGAATCCTGGTGTCACTGTGTGTGTGTTGCAGACTTCACAGTGGGGATTGTTTATGGGGCTTTTACTGTAGAATAGATCTGTTTGTGTTAATGAGGTTTCTGTTTTGTGCTAAAATTTCAGTCAGGCATACAACTTCAGAACATGTCTTGAAAAGGCAGATGGTAGAAGGAATACTTAAATACAGAAATCAGAATCTTCATGCATTGTTGCATTACCATCAGTTTTGACTTCAAAAAAACAAGCTAGGAATTGCAAGCTAATAGCTCTTTCACTTTTCAGGGACAATGGGTAATACACTGTTTCAGATCCAATTAAGTACTGACTCTGGAAAAATTATTTTTGATTTCTTTTATTAATATTTTGACAAAGTAAATGGGAGAAAATGATGGGCAGTTAGGGACAAAACATCCCAAATGTGGTTTGATGCACTAACCTCAAAGGTGGAAGTATTTAGGCATAATCTAATGTTATTCCCTGTGTGAATGACCATTTCAAGTATTCCAGTGCAAGTAAAGTAACTCATAAGATTGAGAACATGGTGGTTTGTGCTTTCCCATTCATGGCTATGTAGGAATTCAGCCTATAGCTTCCTGCATATTAAGGCTAAGATTGAAAGGTCTTAAATCTTTAAGCTGCTGGGGTACAAAGGAAATAAGAGGATATGGTTGTTTACCTTCACTAGGCTTAGGAATCTTCCTGTAAAGTGATACTAAAGTCATGGTAAATTCAGCTCACATTTTAGAAGTCTCAGCCTTGAGACAGGTTTTCAGCAAGAAATCTAGTGACTTAATAATTCACTACCTCTACTAGGAGGAATAAGGTGGTTGATTTACTTTTATAATTAGTAGGTTTTTTATGGAAGAGGGGAAGAAGCACGATGGTATTTTATACAAATCTGTAGAACCCCAGAATACAGAACAGGGATTGCCTTCGGGAAGGACAGTTGCACATAACCATTATTTGGGTTCAAAGAGAAACAGTGAACACAGGATTAAGACACAAATCATGTATCATACAGATGACTAAGCGCTCACACATCCAAAATACCACTCAAGAAAAATGTAATTTTGAATGAAAAAACTCAGAACCGACTCCTGTTTTTCTCTCCCGCCCGCACAGCTTGTTACATTTGAAGTGGTAAAGTTAAGACTAAAAAAAAAGTCTGCTGTAGTATAGGTGTGTTTTGTGTCAGAGCATGCTGACTTCTGCTAAATCTTGAGAAAACTTCTATGGGATTAATTTATTTATATTGATTAAATCATTTAAAAAGTTGCTATTTCCCTTTTACAAGGAGATTTACTGGAAGGTTTTTGTTTAGATTTCGAGTATCCTACTAGAAAAAGAAAGCTTAACAATATTTTAAACTCCCGTGTTAAGTATTAGCCTGTGGTCTGGTTAGTGGAACCTCAGTGATGCAGAGTTCCACCACATTTACTGTAGATGAGCAGCTTTAGTGAACCCCATAGAAGTTGATTCCTTTAACAACCAGGATTTCTGCAAGCATGTATTACATCCATTGAGACATGGAATTTAGTCATCACTGAAAGCAAATAAAAATTTGTACTTCTCCCCTGCTAAATACAGCCATATTCCAGGATGGAATTTTGTACTTCTGCCATTTTTTCTTCTAAAGAGTTGGATGCTGAAGGCTCTGAAGTGTCAGTTTGCAGAATCTCATCTATAGTTCTCAGGGGTGGGGAGGGTTGTGTTTGGTTTTAGGTTTTACAGTTTGTGGTTCAAACTGAGGATAGAATGGAAACTGTAAATGCCAGTATTAAGATATAAGTACCTGTAGTTCATTTTAGTAGATTGGACCTGGCAGAATGCCAGGCACTCACTAGAACTTCTCTCTTGCTCCCCTCTGCAACTGGACAGGGGAGAGAAAATAAAAAGAAGTGTTCATTGGTTGAGGTAAGAACTGGGAGAGGTTACTCATCAAATAGTGTCATGGGCAAAACAGACTCAAGCTGGGGATTTTAACTGAAATTATTAATTACTAACAAATTCAGAGCAGGATAATGAGAAGTAAAATAAGATCTTAAAAACACTTCCTCTCCACTCCTCCTTCCCAGCTCTTCCTCCTCCCTCAGCAGTGCAGGGAGATGGCAATGGGGGTTATGGTCAGTTCATCGCAGGTTGTTTCTGCTCCTGCTCAGGGAGAGGAGTCCTTCCCCTGTTCAGCTTGGGGTCCCTCCTACCCGAGATAGCTCTCAATTAACTTCTCCAGCGTGACTCCATCCCACAGGCATCAGTCCTCCCCAGTCTGCTGCAGCGTGGGTCACTCTGCCACGGGGTGCAGTCCCTCAGGCACAGCCTGTTCCAGCCTGGTCCCCCATGGGGTGACAAGTCCCACCAGCAAAGCTGCTCCAGCGTGGGCTCCTCTCTCCACAGGTCTGCAGGTCCCTGCCAGGACCCTGCTCCAGCACGGGCCTCCCACAGGGTCACAGCCTCCTCTCAGGCATCCACCTGCTCTGGTGTGGGTCTCCTCCAGGGGCTGCGGGGGAATTTCGGCTCCAGCACCTGGAGCACCTCCTGCCCCCTTCCTTCTGCACTGACCTTGGTGTCTTCACAGCTGTTCCTCATGTTCTGAGGCAGCTCTTGTCTGGCTGCAATTACAACTGTGACTATTATTAATTCTCCTTTACTCTGTTATCCCATAGGTGTTACCACTGTTTCTAATTGGCCCAGCCTTGGCCAGGGGCACGTCCATCCTGGAGCTGTCTGGCATGGCTTTGCTGGTCATGGAGGAAGCTTCTGGCAACTACTCCCAGAAACCAGCCCTGTAGCCCCTCCACTACCAAAACCTGGCCATGCAAACCCAATACATGGATTTATAGATTGCACATAAAATGTTTCTTCCTGTTGGAATCATTTTACTGTGACAACTGGATTTAATATCTGATTTAGGGAAGAAAGGGAAATGTGTGTCAAGGTTTCTGGAGTAACACTAACTCCTTAAAAATTCTACAATAACAAAATGATTTACTGGATATTTTCTGATTAGATTGCCTTGCAGTATCATGAACAGACTGCCCATTATTAAGACGCAAACAAAAAACCCCTCCCCAAACCAAACCCAAACCCCAAACAAAAACCTCAGAACATCTGTTAGTCTTAAAAAATATTCCATTTATAGAGAATTTGTAGAGAATTTGAGCAGCCTCTCAAATGCCTCTCAGTCTGGGCATTCTGTAGGTTTGAAACACATAGATCTGTCCATCCTCATAAATCCAGGGTGTCCAGGTTACTGAACTCTGAAGTGTAAGAACCTTTTCTTCTTACTCTTTGTGGAAAGAACTTGGAAGTGTGGATAAATGATAGTAGCTACCAGAAGGTAGTTTGTTTGCCTGGATTCAGTGATCAGAAAGCAAACTGAGAACAACTTAATACCAAACACTTTATTACTTATGCTTGTTATTTACAGTATTTACATATTGCACGTTTGCTGGAATGTTTTATACACTTATTATATAAAGTAAATTAATGGCAGCTTGTGTTTGTGTACAAAATCCATGCTCCACTGTCCCAAAAAGTTTATCTACTTGGAATTACGTTCCTATTTGTCATGCAATTTGTACTCCAGGGTACAATGTGACCCCAATGCAAGTCTGTTTTAACCAAACTTTTAAAAAATTGTATAAGCATGAAGGATATCAAGTGACCACAACTACTGTGGAGCAGATCTTTAGTAGTTCTAGATATACAAACAAACATTCCTTAAAACTGTATAATTAAGCAATAGAACATGAATTTTCTTGGTGAAATATTTGTGTTTACATAATTTTTGGCAGCATTACACATCAATTGTGGTGTGTTTTTAAGTATGGAGCATTAAGTACTACTGGCAGTTATGCTACTGTAGAGAATGTCAATCTGCAAACTGTTGACGACATACAAAAATGCATGTTAAAAGAATTATGGGAAGTAGTCTGTCAATCTGCAAAAATAAATCTCTTGTTCACAATGGAATTAGCTAAAAGGTAGTAAGTTTTATTTCCCTGTTGGTTTCCAAGGCACTTCTCTTGGTTCTTGGTGTTTCTTGTCACGATAATAACATCTGGCGGATTAAAAGAAAGAAGAAAATTGTCTTTCATCATTTTTATACTCATACACATGTGTTTGAGAATGTGTTTATCATAGTGAAAATAGTAAACAGAACTGGAGGATTCAGTAATAGCTTTGGAAAGATCAGTAATAAATTTAGATTTAGCTCAGTTTGTATCACTGGCTTGCATTAATGCTTTCTTTGTTAATAAAGGCTAAAATTCTGGAAAACATCTTTTTTTTTGATGGTTCATTTTTGGTAGACACACTAGGGAAATCCAGTTCTACCTATGAAAAATGTGCTCATAGTTAATCTGTTCCAGTGACTGCATCTGTGAAGTCAGAAAGTGAATAAATCTCAGGAATAGCATTAACAGATTGCAAAATGCTGTCTAAATGCCTTGGTGTCAGGAGCTGTTGATGGGGTGTCCAGTTTGAAGGATCTAGGAAGAATTTGATGAGTCATTGGGCCCATTTGTTAAGAAACTTGGATTCATATGAACAAGAAACAATTAGAAGTAGCTTTTTTAGAGTTGTTTGTATAACTATAGCCTGGAACATGCCTACACTGAACCACCACAAACTAAGCAGGAGCTGCCGTGGTTTAATTTGCTGCCTGTTTTGTTAAGTCTTGCAGAGGAGTTTCTTGGAATGAAATCACAACCATGCCTAGGACACTGGTATCAAAATCACCAATACAAAATTACAGGTTTCCACATTGCTTATCTATGTATTTTGTCTCTGTTCTAGAAATGTTGATTCAAAGGTTGAGCCATGAAGGTTTTCACAACCCTACTCCCCCACAAGCTTTAAAGCTTGTAAGAAAACGTAGTGTGACTGCATATATGCATATCTAGAAGTCTATCCTCTTCTAGACAGGTGAGCACTGAATGCTGCAAGTCTGTCCACCCAGTTTCATGTGTTTCTATGCCTGTTCTTATGCAGAAGAATGTACAGTGTCTTTTCAGTCAGCAGGAACTACACAGCTGAAAGACTTTTACAGGCAAACAGACCCAGATGAAGCTTTGGTGTCTTACAACCATCAAAAATTCATGGGGGAGATAAAAAACGGTGGTAGTCTGATACTAGAATTCTGCTGATGATATTTTTCACAGTTAGAACTTTCATATTGTCTGAACATAAGAAACTGTCCTCCCCATGATCAGTGTGAAGTCTCTGGTACTCTGATCTTATCTACATTTTCTACCGCTTAAGTATAATTTGTAATGGAATCATTTGTATGCAAAGTCAGATGGACTTGACATAATCCATTGAAAATCAAGCTATTGGTGCATACAGAAATACTTGTTAGTAGTATTTACACATTTAGTTTTGCAATTTTTGAAAGCTATTAGGGAATGTAATAATGTTAGAGAAAACCTTAATGTAATCTAGGGGTTTTTTCTGGCTTTGCAGATAGGACAATTACTTTTTTTTTTTTTTTTTAATATCCTTCCTTAGAGGGGGAAACTGATGTAAATTTTCTTCGTCTTGCATTTTCATCTAGCTTATTTTCTGTACGTATGCCCCTACTGCACCCTGTTTAAGCTATGATGTTAAAAAGTGATGTTTAGAAGAAATTAACTTGCTTTTGGTGTGATAAGTGTGTGGTACAAGTTAAACACTGAAAATTTATTAAAAACTTTTTTATTACAAATGGGAATATGCAGCTCACGGGGTGAAAAACAGTGGTTAGGATGCTCATTTGTCATCTCATCTACACTTGCTTTTGTATGGGTAACTTAACAGTTTTGTATCAGCTAACTCACAGTTTTCTAAACACCTGGTGCTCTCAGAACCCTTGAATAGACCCCAAATTTTTAGCATTGATAAATCTATTCTACTTTTTAAGATTTTTTTTTTTTTAATTTCATATAGTCTGTTATATGCATGAGTCTAGAAATATTTGGCTGGAACATAGCTGAAGGATGATGTCTTAGTGGAGATCCTGAATGCAATTTGACTACAACCTCTGTTGAGAACATAGGTAACTATACAACTTCCCAGACAATTGTGCTAACTTTTAAAAGCACAAATAAAAGCTATTGCAAAGGCATATTACAGCTTTCCAAATTTGATTCTGGCTATTACCTGTGCTTGTGATAAACTCTGTAAGAAAAAGCTAATGTATATAAGAATTTAGTGTTTAAATGTCAGTATAAACTTTAAAATACTGTGCCAATAAGATTTTGTAGCAGAACCTCCCCATGCTTACATAAAAAAAATTATTTTCCCAAGTGTGCACACCCAGGTAGAATTCTGATGTAATGTGATCACAGAGATCCATGCATTGAAGATTATGAAGCTTTAACAGTTTCACCTGGTGCTAGCCACAGACATGTCATACCATTAACACACATGTGCCCACATAGGTATGTGTTGTGACAGTAACATATCTAACTCCTGTTTTCACATATTATTTTCTTGTTTGATCTTAGCTTTGACTTTCAATGTCTTGTGTGCTTTAAAGCTGTGCTAATCCAAAATGCACTTGCAGTACAAATAAAAATAAATTATATTTTTCTTCTCTCCAAATTGATCTCTAAACATGGAGAGATGTCCACAGACCTGAAAAATTCAACAAAACTACCAGTTCGCCAAAGTAATAGTCCATCTATAGCCCAGCCCACTTATAAACCTGCAATGAAACAAAAATCAGATACTGAACAAAACAGAAAACCTAATTTGTTTCACAGAAATTGAACTGATGCAGGAGAAAAGCCTTGAGGAGAAAAGAGGCTTAATCTTACAGACACCTGTGCATCTCCAGATCTGTGTGATAGAGGATAGTCTTCCTTTCTACTAACTGAGGCTGCTTAAGGAGTCTACCACTACTGATTTGAGTCAGTGTAAGTAAAAGAAGTGGACAGTTGTTGCTGACATTGAAACAGGTTGAGCAAAGGTTGAGACATGGACATTTTCGAATAGACTCCCAGCTTGAGATGTAAACTACTTTACTAGTTGCTATTCTTATTACAAGTTCATGTTTACATGACAGGTTGTTAAGATACAGATAAAATTTTCTAAAGAAAGGGAGAAAAGAATTTCCCACTCTAATATATCTGCTTATTAGTATTGGTAATAATATTATTTGCCTATTTGCAAAGTTAAACAAATTATGTTTCATTTATCCAAATTGGATAGAGAGAATGACTTGTAGAAACCTTTCATGAAAATGAATAGCTCCATCAGGTTTTCCTGCAGTCATGTTTTCTTTAGATTAAATAATCCTAATTCCTGTAACTGTTTTTGTGTACTGAGTTTTCTAGGCCTTTGGTCATCCATGTTGCTCTTTAGACTCTTACAAGAAGAACTCATATGTCTTCAAGTGTGGTGCCCTTAATTAAATGTAGTATTCCAGGAACAGTAATTATGTCAGGAATTTCATAAATGATGATTCTATTTATAAATTCCAGTACTGTTTGACCTTCTTCAAGCGTAACACTGCTGACTTGCTTAGTTTGCAGTCCACAATCATCTCTTATGTTTTTGACAGCACTATCTTAACTATTCACCAAATTGCATGTATTTCTGCTGTTGAATATTTCTGCAGTATTTCTGCAGTCCTACAGGACTTCATAATTCTGCTCTTTATCTGTTATCCTGGTTTTAGATGATTTGGTTTATTTTCCAAGATTATTTTTAATTTCAAGGTTGTACTGTATCATGGTTGCTTGTCCTATAATACTGGAATACATAAATACAGTATTGTATCACCCAAGTTATTAATGAAAATACTGAACAGTATCAAACACATAATGAGGCTGTGTGACTGGTCAGTACATTTTTCAGGTTTTGACAATGAAGCACTAACAACTTACTTATGTATCTTTTTCCTGTCATTTTTACATTTATCTTGATCCTATTTCCCCAACTTGCTTGTGAGAGTGAAGTGCAAAGCAGTGTCAATGTTTAAAATAAAATAAAATAAGATGCTTAATATTTATTACTTTTCTCACTGATTCCTTCCACATGATGTGTATTTTGTCACAGAGTTAAAGCATCTTGGCTTGACAGCATTTGTTACTGACAAATCTACATGGTTATTATTTATCCCTATTTCCAAGATCACATTTTGTCTCAGGTAAAGTTTGAGGACAGAATGTAAATTAGTCCTTCTGTGTTCTTATGTTACAACTCTCTAAAATACAGAGAGTTTGGGAGTACTTTTTGGTTTGATTCATTGATTTTTGTTTTTATTTTGGTGCATGATGTAATTTTTTCATGGTGCATGAAATGAATTTTTGGTGCATGATGTAAGTATTTGTGAGAAATAGAGGCCCATCTAGGCAAAGAAAGAGGGAATTAACCTCTAGACATGAGAGGTGTACACAAGGAAATCCTAAAAAATCTGAATAGCTTGAAGTTAGTTTATCAGTGCTACTATCAATACATTTTAACTGAATTACTATAATAGCACCTGCGACCTATGTGCATTTATAAAGCTTTGATGTGGATAGCTATGTATACATTAACTCATACTACTGAGTACAGCACAGATCTACAGCTGCACACATAAAAGGGTGGCTGCTGCTGCCAATACAGGCAATTGTGTACTGACTAAACTCTTGAAAAATAAGCCACAGCTGTTGTGTTTTGTTCTGTAACAACAAATTCACTATCTGCTAACTGTATGCTGCTATAAATAATTCACAGATGATGCACATGGACGTTTATGTAATGACTTCCAGTAGGGGGTACCCTTTCCTTAATGCCAAAATTTGCCAGATTAAGCCAGTTATTTCAAATCCTCTGGGAGAGGAATACCTTATCTAAGGGACAGTTGTTGTTATACTCCCATGAATTTTCATGTATGAAACACAACATCCATTGCTTTGCTATGCAGTGGAATGTCATTTCTGCTAAGAAAAAGCTTACCTTTATCCTTCCATGCACATAGGGCTTACTGCCAATCGAGTAAGGAGCCTGGCACATCTTTTATAATCTGTATTAAAAAAAAAAAAAAAGCATGACTAGATTACCAAAGTAATCAAATTTGCCTTTAAAAATCAACATTGTTTTCAGTGTGTAAATTAGTGTCATAGCAAAGTTCAGTGAATACCTTAATTTGCAACAGAATAAAAATCAACTCATTTGACTTGAAAGAGGAATGTGTAAAACTTGGGTAATAACTAAAAGCCATGTCTAATGGCATGTGTAACTGTGCAACTGATTTCTGCACATGTTCTAGCTGTAAACAAACAGCATCAGTGTGCTTGGAGGCTCTCCAAGTGTATGTATGTATGTATAAAAATTTATACATCTGTGCCTGTGCTTCCGTGCGGGATCTAAACATGTCACTGTAGTATTTCCATATTAGAGAAAGAATAAGTGGTGCTCATCTACCTTTGAAATCCAGCCCTCAGAGAGCAAGTCAGACAACTTAATATTAAGTAATGCCACTCTCCAATACATTTTCTTCCTGGCAAAGCTGTTAAATTAGACAAATAACATCTTCTAGTCATACAAATCTTAAGTCCAGCCCAAGTAGATGACCACATCATAAACATTCATAAGAGTATGAAGTTTCTTCTTAAAACTAGTAAATTTGTTTTATCCACAGTAGTCCCATTGTTAGTTGTTCATATTTTAGGTACCTTTAATTTTTTAATGCATTCATAGTAAGACACAGAACCAATGCAAAACTGAAGAAATTATTCAAAAGGATTTTTTTTTATTTACATGAAAAATTGAAAGCAAATATTGTGAAAGCTGGTTATGGACAGACAGAAAAGTGAATCATTTTTCAGGTACCAATGCTTTGTACCAATGTTTCAGGTACCAATGTTTTGTACACTGTACGAAACACTAGAAAGTATGCCAACATAATGCTTTTGTACTGGCTACCACCACACTGCAGCATTAGAGACACTTTTAGTTTCTTTGCTGTTTGGCCTTCAGATTTCTGCATAGAAGGAACAGTGACATTTGAAGTCAGGATATTATCAAAAATTAACATCTTTCTGTGCATGAAGAGTTAAAGTAGGCTGTTCATCTCATTTTCCTAGAAGAAATTTTTAAAGAGATGATAATCAATCCAGCCCAGTAAGTGATGTTCACTTTTGTTAAGCATTATTTCATTAATGAGCAACTACATCTAATGTTTTCTGGAGATGAAATGTTAACAATCTTCAACTCACAGCATAGCTATGGTCTAATTGCCACTCATACAAATTATCCTCCATTATCCAGACATTATGTTGGTGGATATGTCACCTGTCAGGAGGAAAAGGCTAATTTAGAGCCTTTAAGGCCAACTAGTTTTTAGCTTCACAAGCCTGGAGCACACACTGATGCTGAGCCAAGTGACGTTTGTGTTGTGATCCTTATGACAAGGTAATATGGCTGTTGCTTGTTCAGAACAGACAAGTTATGAACAACTTACATCTCCACCCACGTAAACAGAGTGTGATCTGGTTATCTGTTATCTAGAAATCCTTGTCTTTCCAAGGAATTCCTAATCTGAAGCCATACAAATAGAGAAAATGACCTCAATTCTTACCAAATATGCCTTTAAAATGCACTGGGCAGAAATATTTATTAATACTTGAAACTTGGAATCTGTAACTCTTGTTTCTATTCCCAGCTCTGCTACTGACCCAAGTGATTGACCTCAGACAAGTAAAATAAAGTATGCTTCCATTCTGAAAAGGCTGTCCTAAAATAGCATCTGCTTACTCAACAGGTCCACCTCAGTACGAATCTGGAGTCACATCTACTGACTGACAAATGTCAGTGTCTGATTTTCATTTAATTCTCTGTGCTGCCAACAGTGATGATGTATCATAAGCTGCATTTGCTTAGTTGTGTCCATCAGCACTTTTTTTCTTGTTGTTTTCTAAGCTAAGAAGTAATACTTTTATAATTCATTGAATTAAAAAATCAAGAGTTGCAAAGATTCCTTGTCAACATCACTGGCAGACAGGTAGCTGAATAGTCAAAACAGAAAAACGACCATAAAATGTGTCCTACATAAATTATCAACGAAAAGTAAATAACCCCACCTGGATTTGTGATCCTATCTTGAATTTACAGCACTAGAAATTAAATATGAGATATTTGTGAGAGGAGTCATGTTCCTATGAAAAGCACACACTTAGTTTAGAACATGAGGCAAATATATCAGTACCTAAGGATGCAGTGTTTACAGCCATTCTGCATAGTGCATTTGCAATGAAAAAGTTTTATTTCCTTTTTCCTCGCTGTAATGCTGATGCTGTTCTAGCAATGCTGTAGAGGATACTTAGTACATTTTACAGCAGTCCAAATTTTTCTTTGCAGGGAATGCATTCTGACATTGTATCACTACTGATACTTGATAGAACTAATAAATTTTAGAGGTTCCTCTTGTTTTAGAGAAGTGTCTGCTTTTGTTACTTACATGCTGGGATGGTGCAGTCCCTTGTATTGTGATAAAGCCGATGAAAGTGTTTGCTACATTTTGGGCTAAAGTAGAGTGGACCTGATACATAAAGAAAAAATAAGTTATGAATCAGCACAGTTCACAGGTAGAGCAGTGTAGCTTACAGTATGTATGTGAAATATGGATACCAATGCTAAATTAAGACATACCTGTTAAATGCTTCAAGAACTTGTCTTTCATCCTCAGATCTCTGGGAACTATTTCTGTTGGACAGAAAAAAGCATAGTTACTCTGCTGCACTGGACCTATTCTTGCCAAGCACAGTATGAGGACAGTATGCTCTGTCCAGCAACATCACCACTGTGTCTTGACAGGTGCACAGAGGTTGAAAGTCCTTTGCATACAGTAGGCCAAACTGCAAGCATTCACTTTACATAGGGAGACCTTTTAAAAAGGCTCTGTGAAACACAGCACTGATGGAACAGTATCTGTTAGGTGAGGAATCATTAATGACAACAGTTATTAACTAAGAGTCAGATTTTAGCTCTCTATGAACTACATTATCAAGTTTACCTAGATTTAAATTCTTTCATATTACACAAGTGGTAAAGACCCAAAGATATATTCAAGTTTGGGGTTGTGTCTTCTAATTCTCTTATGCAAATGTAACCACTATTCTGTCCCAGGTACGTCTGTAGAAGCACTGTTCTACTGTAATTGTGAAACTGGATTGATCTACTTACAGTAATCTTCCCTCCCTCCCCCAAGCAGTAAATAAAATTCACAGGAAATGATTCCAAGCAAATTGCTCTCCTCTGGCTCCCTATGTTTGTGGTTTACCGCCTTGTGTTTTGTGTTCAGCAGATGGCAAAATGAAACTGGTTTACTGAAATCCATTTTAGCCCTAACCCCTGCTTGTGACTTCCTGATTTACAGCTGATTTACAGCTATCTTTGATTGCTTTCCGTTACAAACCCTATGCTGACAGCTTAGTGCTGATTGTGTATGATACACTATACGGTGCTTTATTTACTTGACCATGAATGCCTGAGCAGCCTTTTTCATTCCCCTGGCACCTCTTATCAGATATAAAGCAGAGAGCATTTCCATCCAGATCCGATTCACTTGTGAATTTAGACACTTCTCGAAAGTCATTCTTCATTTACTTCTAACTTTAGTCAGTGTAAGTAAAATTGACCTTATCTTATTTGACCTAATTATGTCTTGAAGAGCATTAAAAACACACATGCTTCACTCAGGAACTTCCCATGGGACAAGCTCACTAGGAAAGTGATGCCAAAACTGAAATGAAAGACTCTAACTAGTAGTTCCTTTTCAGAGTAGCTGGGAGAAAGACCATTATAATAACAGAAAGAAAAATTCTGCTTTGGAATCATTAACAACACTACCAACTAATCTGCTCTGAAGCAGGATTATTAATTTTGTAGGTAACTGTTCCATGCAATGCAGATGTTTTGCACCAACACAGTGACCAAAATCTATGTCCACATTCCAAGATGAGATTTAGAGTTGTGCAGATCATGGTTCCCGGCTTAGTCTGGCCGCTTTGACTCTTCAACGTTTGTAAAACATAATGTTCTCTCCTGTGTTGACCTTAAGTAGAACAAAATTGTCTTCCTCTGTGCATTCATTAATCATTCAAATAGAGAACAACATCTTCATGACAACCACCACTAAATGCAAATTATGAGGATATTTGAGTATGAATGAGAATGACAAAAAAGTATCATGCAGCTTTATGAGATCAATAAAGATAAAATAAATAGCATACTATCAAAATGAAAGCCAGTTTGGGAAAAGGTGAGTAGACATTTGCTCAAAAATATTCAGAAAGTCACTTTTAGTTGGAGAGGTCAGATAAGCAACATGTAGGGGCTTGGCAGTGACAGGGAACACTAAGTTAGATATGGCAGCAGAAGGAACTAAATCGATTTTCAACTGAGTGCACAGAAGTACATCCCTAAACTAAGCAGGTTAGAGAAGAGCCAGTCAAACAAGCAGAAGGACGACTGCAGGAGTGTCCCAAACTGGTCACAGCCCGCACAGTGACAGAGGAGTACTGTCTCAGTTCCCTAGTATTTCAAAGGTGCTACCTCTGGAGTACAAAAGGAACTAACAAGCAGGGTGAACAGTTCAGTGAAGCTGAGCTGCAGGGAAGACTTCTGTATATAAGGTCTTTAAGGACATACTGCACTCCTGCAGGAGAATTCTTGCTAGGGTCATTTCCAAGAAACACTTAAACGAAGCACATGATAATAAGTGGTAACCTTCCAGGAAAAAGCATTTTCATCCCTTGTTTCTTTGATCTCAGACCATTCCACTCTTTTCCCTTATTATTTCCCTTATTATTATTAGGTTTTGTTCAAAGCCACAGGAAGTTGGACTTTCAGTTGAGTACATTATCCAGAGAGTAAAACACTCTGAGAGGTGAATGAAGGTTTTCTATTCCAAATTTTCCATCTGTGTCTGTTTCTGATACCAAAGCGAATCTCAAGGTATTTTGAGTGGTGAATTCTTAATACAAAATTAGTAACCTGATGCACTATCTCATTCACCCTAGGGAAAAAAAAAATGGACTGTGACTTACCAACTCTCTGCTCGTCCTGATATCCTCCATAGTCAGGCACTTCCCTTCGATCCAAGTTATAGTCATGCTTGGAGAAGTACTGCACCCCATTGTCCTTCTCAAGGTGGTATCTTTTCAGTTCCTGAATGATCTCCATGATGAGATTTAAGAGACTTTGCCTGTCCTTCAAATCTGTGGAGTCCGTTTTTTCTTTGCAGTATCCTGCTGAAAGCATTAAGAGTACCAGCCCCAGCAGCCCAGAAGACCTCAGTCCACTCATTGCAATCCGACCTGAAGAACGCATGAGGAGGGGATGAAGAGGAAGGATCCTCTGCTATGTGTGGTCTCCTGTTTCACTGGAAGAGAAAATTGGGGGTGGGTCGAAGGTGGGGAGACTCGTGGGGGTGAAACTGGAGACATTAGCGGAGGAAAGAGCGCTTGGCAGGTTACACAAGGCGGNTTAACCCGCTCCCCTTCCCCGCAGGAGCAGTCCGAAGCGGCGGGCAGCATCATGCCCGGAGCCGCTCGCCTTCGCACGGACGACCGACCGACCGCTCCTCAGGCACGGCCGCTCCGTGCGGCGGCTCTGCCCTCCAACTCCGGCGGGCTCCGGCGGCGGCCGCTCCCGCCCGGGGCTGTCACAGGTCCCGCCGCACGCAGCGCCTCCGCGCGGCGGGAGGGATGCAGCCGTGGGGAGGGACAC